>VUQI01013878.1:2013-22041 GCA_015106735.1 Paratilapia polleni
TTTTGCTGAAACACTTTGGGCCGTTACTCTCTTTATGTTTCCAAAACACAGGCCATTTTCTTTTCACTCTTAAACTCTTACAATATTTCTCTAATGCTGCTTTCCCTGTTTATTGAAATGTTAAAACCTATAGAAGACTGAGTCAGATTCAAAGGCTAGGAAGATGCAAACTAACCACAATAAACCAAATCAAGTCCAGCTGGACCAACTCAGAATGATATGTGATAACAAATCAAGCATTCCAAAACATTTCCACAGAGTATTCAGCATCCCTTACACAACCACTCACAGCAAACTTACTTCAGAATCTGGATGGCGTCAACTTCTTTGGGACTGCAATTCCACAAACCTCCAACAGCACGCAGCAACAATAATTGGGTTTTCAAAAGGATCCCTTACCTCGTTGCACAATTTGGATTTGTGTGTTGCTGGTGTGTCCTTGGACTGCGAAAAGGGTGTCCTCCGAAGTATATTGGCATCCGGGTCACTGCACCAATCTGTCAAAGAAATGACTCCAAGTCCTGTTTCTCAGGGTTTGCTGTGGTGGTGTGTTCCGCTATACGGTGGGCTTACCAACCCAAAGAGTCTGGAAAGGTAAGACGACCCTAAACTACTGATAAGACATGGCAATTATACTTGTACACAAGATGATGGAGAGGACAACAGTCAGTGGAAGGTATGATTTACTTGGGGGTGTTAAAAAGAGACAAAAAGGATTGCATCAAGGATCTGAAAGACAACAATGGGGTGACAAGAGTCAGACATAAACAACAGCGTGTTAAAGGCAAAAGATTCAGAGAATAGTGAGTCTGTCTCAATATTCTTCATCAAAGTACAAAGTTGTTTTAAGAGAGTTTGAATAAGGATTTGGAAATGACATACAATATGTCAAAATGCTAAAAAAAAAAAAAAAAAAAAAAAAAAAAAAAAAAAACAAGAGTTTGATCAATCAATAAATAAATCCATTTCAGTTGTTTCAGTATGTTGTGAATTGACTTACTCTGCCTCTGAGTCACTCCAGTTCAGCTTTTCTCCAATAGCATGCCACATCTGCATTCTGAAAGACACCAGAGACAATCAATGATCAGTGAAAGTTAATATAAGAATACTGGAAGTTTAAAAACAAATAATCCAAGCACTGGTTTACCTGTGCAGGGTCAATGTGCTGTTAAAATGAAGTGTCTTCACCCTTTCAAGCTCACTGATGTACTCTGGCCTGCAACATGTAAGAAAAAAAAAAAAAAAGTCAATATTCAACATTTTGAACTCTAATATTTGGTTTTAAACCTGGATCCACATCAGTCAAAATCTCAAACTCACAAGTCTCTCTCTGCTTCAGATGTGCTGCATGACCTTTTACTTTTTCCTGTCAGGGGTAACTTGAAATTAATTTTTGTTTGTTTTATTTAAAAAAAATAAAATTAAAATTAATCAGAATAATTGTTTTATACCTGCATTGAGCTGTACGGCCATCTCAAAGCACTGGTTGGACATCTGTTGTTTTATTCTGTAAAGGAAGTAAAGACCAGAAGTAATGTGCACGATATGACTGGATTAAAGTTAACTTTAAACACTGATGTTGGGGTGAGAGATACAGGGAACGTACCTCAGCATGTCTGCAGGTGAGGTGTCTTTCTGTCCGGCGGTGCCATCAGGTGCGGGAGCATCACTTAACTCCGCGGTCCCCACCATGTGATTGAGGTTCCCCTCGCTGTCAGATGAATCCATCACAAAAAAAGCGTGAAGGTGCCTGGAGAGACAAAACACAGTGAAGGCTCGTGTGAGATCACATGTGGGTTTAGTCAAAGTAATGAACTGCTACTCACCAATACTGAAACTGACAAATTTATTCGTAATAACTTTATTTGTAGGGCACTTTAAAAACACAGCTACAAAGTCCTTCATACGGAAATACATTCATTTGTACTTCCATACATGCAATCGGTCCGAAATATAGACAAAAATAATGGGCGAAAGATTAAAGCTAAAAATAAGTTTTCAGCAGCCATTTAAAACAAAGCACTGATTCAGCTGTCCTGATGAGCTGAGGAAAGTATGACCAGATTTAAAATAAGACCCTGATCAGATGACTGGAGAGGCAGACTGCTGGAATAAGGTCCACGCAGGTCTGCTACGTATGTCGGAGCCTGGCATATATAGGGTTTATATACAATTAATAAAATTCTTAGAATCATATTCCATTTATTGCCTTTCTAGTGCATGTTTTTTCTTTAATATTAATTTTATTTGTGTGTTGACAGTTTTTAACTTTACATTGCAATGTCTTTCTTAGCAGTATTACAGATTTCAAAATGGTCAACAGAAGCTGTTGGTAAATAAAAACAAAAACAAAGTAAAATCTGTCAACATAGATTTTGAGCATTTCCTAACAGATCATTTTTTTAAAAATGTGTATGTTGATGTGTGTTTTCTAGCTAGTGGACACAACAGAGTCTGGACTGTGTGTCCCGAAAGGCACTTCTTCTGCATCTGGATCTCTTCTAGAGCAAGAGTGCTCTTCTCTCAGGCACCTTTTCATGGCTCAGGAATTCAAAAAATAAATATGTGGAGCTCCTGTCTTCATTTTTATAAGATAATTCTTCTAGGTCTATACCACTATACCACTTCACAGTTATGCCCTGCCACTGAAAACAAGCAGTTTTAAACAGTGATAGACAATCATGCACACTACTGACAGCCTTTTTGACGGTATCATCTAAAAAATGCTCGCTTGTGCGTGAAAGAACAAGATAAAGTTGATCATAGAAAACAATTTTGAATTGATTTGGAGTGACTTCTCCCTTTTAGTTGACCCAAACCATGTCAGGAAAATTCCCCCCCAAGCCCCCTTAGGCATACATTTGTACACCTAAGCATTTAAGTGTACAAAGGTACAGGCCTGATACACTTGCCAAATTGTCAAGAACACAGTGAAAGATGACTCATCTGACCAAATGACTTTTTCCACCCACATCTTTGAGTGTGAGCCACTGAATTCTGACATGTTCATCTTTGTAATGTACAATGCAACCCTACTACAATTAGCTCAATGCAACTGTCAACGCACTGTTTCTACATTTACTTTCTGAATCGCCTGAGGAAGAGTTGTTCTTTGTTTTTCCACAGTTTCACCCTGTGATGTCTTTCCCCATACATCCAAATGCACATATCACTTTCCTGTCACTGTTATGGGTCACTAGCAAGCTGAGCACTTTTGCAGGTTAATTCTGCCTTAGTGCTTTTTGAGAAATAGCCCACGTTTTGACAGGTTACACAGTATTACGCAGTTGAAGTTGGGGCAATTTCCAGAAGAAACTCATGGCAGATTCTGCAGGCTGCATCTATGAATCATCTGATTTCCTTGCTGTAGCACTACACCAAACCCACAGAGATCAGTGCTTCCAACAGGTGGAAACAGCACTTTTGTGGTGTGATCACCAATCATTTTTTCGGTGGAAGGTGGCTTCATTGCCCACACAATGAATGGAACTTCATCAAAATCATTATTATTATTATTTAAATATGACGCAGAGAATCACAGGTAATTTAATCGCTTCATAGAGCCATGCTTTGCACCTGTGCACAGGCATCTGCTTTCTTTGCGGATTTTTCTTTTAGTTTGTCACCAGTCGGTTTGATAGTCAAATATAAAGCAAAAATATTGGCTTCTGGTTTAGTAAGATGGTACAAAAAAAGGAAATCAGAGACCCTCCAAACGGGTTTGACTTACAGTACCGGGTCACTGCTCAGTCCACCTGTGGTTATGCATTGTATACAAACATACCAGAAACAGCAGTTAGAGCAGATCGTTTTCTTTATACAGTTACAGTGGCTGTTTTCATCCTAAGGCTAAAACTAATGTGTGTTTCATTAAAAAAAAAAAAAATCTTACCTTTCTGAACGTAATTAATGATGCTTTAAATCCAAATTACAGAAAAGGAGCGACGCCTCCTGATCCCCTGCTTTAATGCTTTAATGTTATACTTGTTAATGTTAGTCACTCACTATGATGGCTGGCTATAACAAGCTTTCATCTGTGTAAAATAGAGGCGTTGTTTAGCAATAAATTGCGCAATCGGTATCAATTTTGTCAGTGCGTTAAATGGGTCACTGTTGTTCTTTTGGATGAATTAGCAAACCAGCCTACAGGTTCAGTACCGCCACCTACAGGACTGGAGTGTAAAATGGCAGACTGGCAGCAGGAAAAACACAATCCAATTGTGGCAGTTAACCCTGTTTTCTTATTGTACTTGTTAAGGTAACTAAATATTCACACTTATACACTTCCAACAAGGTTCCTACAGTGACACTTAGCTTAGCTCTCTTTACAATTTGTCTAGATCTGAACAAAAAAAAAAAAAGAAATTATAAATTTCCCTACATTTTCACTCCTGTGTAGTTATCGCCACATCAGGAAAGGCAATGCATTTTATTTAAAAAAACTTCACTGCATTTTTAACACTGAAAAGCCATCCATTGGGCTCAACTGGACCCTCTTGTGGGCCAACTCTGGTTAGTTGTTTCCTATATTATAAGTGTCTGATTAAGTCTAGTTGAGAAAGATACCAAATACCTCCTTCTTTTAGGTCTCTGTTATGTCTTGGTATCCATCCATCCAGTTCAGGGACATTGGGGGGCCTACAGCCTATCCCAGCTGACTTTGAACAAGAGGCGAGGTGCACCCTGGACAGGTCGCCAGTCTATGTCTTGGTATTCTTGCCATAATTGCTCCATCTGTCTCTTGACAATAGTGTCTCTCTGGTTAACCTTGTGATTTAAGTGACTGCGTGACCTTTTTATCCTCTTTTCCTTCTACTCCTGCACAAACAACAACCCAAACGAAGAAAACTATCAAACCCTTGTTGTCTGTATATTAGGCTAAACAAAATAAGATTTTGTCTGCATGATTTCATTGTTTCAATGCTTGTTAGTGGTTCCCAAATATTTTGATGTAATTTTTTGATGCAAAGCTATCGCAGTAGCTGCAAGTGCACATAAATGGTTTCATTGTCCTGCAGGATTTACTTTGAGAGCCCCTGCAGAGCAACTTTGTAGGTCAGCATTCACGCTTATGTTTCATTCATATCTGTGATGGCAACTCATGTTTAAAATGTTATGACAGGTGTTGAAGACATTTTAAATAATCAGCTATTTAGTCTCTGTGTCTGCTCCAAATTCAGGGTATCCTGCTGACTCCTCACTGTAGAAATAACTATAGTCTATGTTACTGTCAAGATGAATCTTAGGAGACTGTTGACATTTTTACACCAACCCACCACAGAGACAGTTTATGTGAAATCACCTTTTACTACATACATAATCACTCTCACGTGCTACTAAATTTAATAATGTATCAGTGATTATATCCAAGCAAAATATGCAGGCATACCAGGTGGGAATCTAGCTGTCACAAACTAATGAAGTCGTCAATATAAGAGGCAACAAACTCACTGGGTGTGGAGAATAAAACAACATAAGATTTTTTTTTTTTTTAACTTTATCGTAATGTCATTTAGAACAGCACTGTAAAATATCAAAGGATTTCAAAATAAGTAAAATTGGACATACAGCAATCTTAATATATTGCATTACAATATACTCTCAGCCACTTTTTATAGGTACATCTGTTCAACTGCTTGTTAATGCAAACATCTAATCAGCCAATCACATGGCAACATCTCAATCCATTTAGGCATGTAAACATAGTGAAGACGACCTGGTGAAGTTTAAACCGAGAGGAAGAAAGGTGATTTAAGTGACTTTAAACGTGGCATTGCTGTTGGTGCCAGCTGGACTGGTCTGAGTATTTCAGAATCTGCTGATCTTCTGGGATTTTCCCACACAACCATCTCTAGGGTTTACAGAGAATGGTCCGATCCTTCCAGCAGGATGTCACAAAGCTCAAATCATCTCAAACTGGTTTCCTGAACATGACAATGAAGTTCACTGTACTCAAATGGCCTCCACAGTCACCAGATCTCAATCCAACAGAGCACCTTTGGGATGTGGTGGAACGGGAGATTCACATCACGGATGTGCAGCCGACAAATCTGCAGCAACTGTGTGATGCTGTCATGTCAATATGGACCAAAATCTGTGAGGAATGTTTCCAGCACCTTGTTGAATCTATGCCATGAAGAATTAAAGCAGTTTTGAAGGCAAATGACGGTCCAACCAAGTACTGGCAAGGTGCGGCTAATGAAGCGGCCGGTGAGTTTATATGTTTCTTATAGGTAAGTAAATGGAAACACGGGCACCTCAAATGACGTACGAAACCCGGGTTACTGTACAGGAAACTTCTGATAATGCAGCATAAACAAACATAAAACACTAAAAAACACCAGCTCACGTTAGCAGCCCCACGTAAGCGTTTCTATATAACGTGATTTACCGCGTCTTCATGAGGTTATAACTATTGTGGCTTTGTTAAAAAGTCTTACCTTGTTTACGTTGGGTTAACGTTACGTCAAAATAAATAAAAGAGGTTAATTTCCCGGCTCGTTGTCACACTTGCTGGTTAACGGTAACGTTATCTTGGTCACTTAATACATAAACACCTTTATGCTCGCACAGTTTTGCTCAGCTGTAACACATCAGTTACTAGTTACGCCGCGCAGCTCAACTTTATAACGACGCTGTCCCGCCAATGGAACGTCACGTTACGTCACGTGTCTGCTGTCACCAACAAGTGGTGCAGCGCCCCCTGCAGGCCGAGAGGGAGAAAAGAAATTTGTTTGTAAATGGTAAATGGACTGGTACTTATATAGCGCTTTTCTACTCATAGCGCTTTTCTACTGTAAGGAACAGTAAAACTGGTTTATTTTGTTTAGTTATTAGACTACACCGAATCTACATGATGATAGCTGTGTATTTTTTAAAGTGACAGAATAGTGCCAGTGTACTTTTTTTTAATACGGTGTCAGGAAACAGTGGTATTCTTCATTCAAGAGGAACACAAACGTGATTTGCTGTTTTGAAATGTGCCGTTTATTTCTTTCGTTGTTGATTTCTGTCGCCTTCATTCTCCCCCTTCTGCTTGCAAGTACTTGGTCCAGAGTTTAAGGTGTTATAAATTATACCACGAACCATAACTTTAGCTGTGATCCGGGGTGTTTCCCATGCAAATGAACTAAGGACTTCTGCTTGACTTCCGCATCTCATTTAAAGCAAAACAAAGTAGGCTGACTTTCAACTGTAATGCAAGATTATTGTTTATTGCTTGTACTATTTGTATAAGCATCTGTGTAATTTATACCATTACACATGATACTGTTCAATTAAAACGGCAACACTAGACCTAGACAACCTAGAGCTGAATACTCTCAAAACTGTGAAGATGACTGTGGACTTCAGGAGGAGCCCCTCAACATTGTCCCCCCTCACCTTACTCAATAGCACTGTCTGCTGTGAAAACCTTCAGGTTTCTGGGATCCACAATCTCCCAGGATCTGAAGTGGGCGTCCAACATAGACAGAATTATTAAAAAGGCCCAGCAGAGGATATACTTCCTGCGCCAGCTCAGCAAGTTCAACCTGCCGCAGGAGCTTCTGATCCAATTCTACTCTGCAGTAATCCAGTCTGCACACCCATCACTGTATGGTTTGGATCAGCCACCAAACAAGACAAGAACAGACTACAATTGACAGTGAGGTCTGCAGAAAAAAATCACTGGTGCTGACTTGCCCTCGTTTCAGGATTTGTACAAATCCAGAATCAGGAAACGGGCAGGCAGCATCACTGCAGACCCATCACACCCTGGATACGACCTGTTTCAACTCCTCCCCTCTGGTAGGCGCTACAGAGCACTGTACGCCAAAACAACCAGACATCTGTGCAGTTTCTTCCCACAGGCCATCACTGTGGTGAACACTTAGAACACTAAAACATCCATCATACCTGCTACTGAACCAAAGCATATTGTTTTTATACTGTTTTTATTGTACATATCTATATACCATTGTACATACCTATATACTATACATGTATACTGTCAAGTTCCCATGTATATACTATATATATAGTAACTAGTTATCCATCCCTTATTTATTCCATAATTTATTCCAACATCTTTGTACTCTGCTCCATTGTATATAAATATGCTATACATGTTGTTATTGTCTGTGTTATGTTGCTATTGTCCGTATTGTCTGTTTGTCTATTCTGTAAAAAAAACGGAGCCCAATTCCTTGTATGTGTACACATACTTGGCCAATAAAGCTGATTCTGATTCTGTTTTACTGTTGACTAAAAGTGACTGCTGACATTTATTCTTCTAACTTGATTAATTCATTAATTAAAGCCATTCTTACTTCTGTAATTGTTTAGCTGAACACTTTAGGCTGTTTGATGGAGGTTTTTGGCAGTGACCTCCCCAGCAGGACAATGTGCTTTTACTACACCTGCAAAACTTTGCAATTTGATCAAACACCAAGCAGGAAAAACACATACAGAAATGACCCAAAACCACCACTTAACAACTTCCGGTGTCTCCAGAAGATCTGAATCTTCAATAAGTCTTTCATTTGTCCTAGAGTATTACGCAGATAATCTCAAAGTTGCGGCTCGTTTTGTTAACCTTCGGATGAAGTTATATACTTATTTCCAAACCACACTTCTTCCAAAAGCCAGCAGGTTCCACCGAGATTTGAACTCGGATCGCTGGATTCAAAGTCCAGAGTGCTAACCATTACACCATGGAACCAACGGCAACCAGCATACGCATGCACAGGCAGCAGCTGCGTAAAGTCCTTGATGGCTCAGCCACTTCAATGTGTGTTAAAGCTGTTTCTTTGAAAGGGTATCTCGCTTTCGAAAGCCAGAATAACGTTGTATAATTTAATTTAACTGATCCAATAAATTCCATTCGACTAAGTTCCCTAAATTAACTTTCTCTCGGTTTCATTGTGTGTATATGTGTGTGCACCGGTTTGTTGTTCGTGATTTTAGAGATTTTGTTTTTTTTTTTTAATAAACTGAGCTGATTTATAATTAGACTGTAGTTCAGTAACATTAATTGCTTTTATGTTAGATGGTGGTCCAGCGAAGTCACAAATAAAGCAGGAGGAGTGTTAATACACTATAAGCAAAATGTATCTCTAAACCAAAGGAAGGAGGAGACTATAAGTGCTTATTGCCAACATGTTATGCAATTACTCTTTCTTACTCTTTCAGGTCTGGGTAGTAATGATGTCCATTAATGAAGACAGGCTGTGCTTCTTGTTATTAAGCATCAGCAACCTACTTTCTAGTTTATTCTGAGTAAATCGTTGTCTTTTGTTGATCCTTTTCATACTGTGACTATAATCAAAAACTCAAACACAGTCCTAATGTCTTCACATTTTGGGGACACATACAGCAATAAAAGGACCATGAGAACTCGATATGAGCTAACCATCACAGGTCAGCAATTTTAAACCTGTCATTAGTCACAGATGCAGATCAAGGAATCTCAGCAGGCAGCTTTTCACTTCTTGTAGGATTTTAAAAATTGTTCTCTAGGCTTCAGATTTGAAGATCTGTCCCCAAACACTTCTCTTTGCTCTTAAATATTCTCAGCAGATGAACAGTATTTTTGCAATATTTCTAAATGAATGTGTTAAAAAAAAAACTACTGCATTTGAGAGGAATGCTGGGGATCTGTTTAATAATGTGAACACACTGCTCCATAGATTGTTGCTGGGGGTAGTCTTCATTGGAACCCATCAAAGATTTTTCTTTGCACCATTAGGAGTAACCGACCCTGGTGAGAGATTCACTTTTATCTGTCTCAAGGCTGTGACCATTAATGGGGAATGCTATTTTCCATTCCTGCCTTCTGTAACACTCCAGCCAACGTGTAAACAATAGCAGCTGTATAACTGTGTAACTCAATAACAGTTCTCTCCCACAGCTCGGAACTCAACCATGTGACTTCTAGTTTCTTCTTGTAGTTTTTAAACCACTTTATTACACCATATTATCTCAAAATTAGTGGTTTTGGACTACATTATCAGTAATACATCATCAGTATAATGGCAAGTAAATCCTCCCACAGTCCAAAGACAAGCGGGTTAGATTAAGTGGCTGTAGGTGTGAATGGCTGTCTGTATGAGTCATCCCAGTGATCCCTGGTTATCTGAACATGATGCAGACCAACTTCCTCTAAAAGGAAGAGGGGTTGGATTGTTTTATATTACATGATTTCAGAGGCCTTCTGGGAACAGAGTTAATTATGAGCTATAAAGCACCATCACAGAAACACAGAACAGCCATGTTGCTGCTTCTTAAAAGTGCTTTGTAAATCAAGTGGTGTGGTATGGTATGGTTGCAAGTTGCTGCAACAACGGTAATGTCAATTTAACTGTTGAAATGTTTTTAAACTTTATTCCTCACTGTATCTAACTCTTATTTAATTAATTTCAGGAAGAACTGCATTGTTTTTATTTTCTAACCTGCCCAATGCTCGACCCTAAACGTCAGCACGTTATTACGTGCACTACTCAAGTGGAGATTCTAATGTTGCCTTCACGTGCCTTTAGAACACAGCATCGTAGACTGGTTCTTTGCCCCAGTTTTGCCAGAACGCAGCTTGATTGTTCCCAAGGCTAGCTTATTAGCACAGCCGTCAGTAGTAACGTCATAAGTACTACGAACTGCTGCATAATAATCATACACATGATGGTAAATGGCTGGTGGTATTCAAAAATGTTATAGCAACTTGCCACGGAATTACAAACTCAAAAGAAAACCGCTCTTCGTATTTGGATGAAATTGCATATTTTGATAAATACCCCGCAGTGTCGCTTTGGCATTTAGCCTTGCCCATTTCCCCTGTGTCGCCAAGATTATTAATAAGCGTTAAAGTTCCGACATTTCTCACTGCAAGTGAAGGTGTCATATTTTGCGTATGTGGTCCTGCAGGGCAAACGTTGAAGAAAACATGGTAATGTTATGAGTTTGGAGACGATGCAAACCTTTCACACAGATTACACAAAACCCTGTGTAACGCTCATGTGTGCTCTCGGTGTGTTGTATCTGAACGATGTACGCAGCTATTTTGGTGTCGTACTTCATGATTAGAAGGGGGCTCTGGAGTCGACAGACCGAGAACAACGGAGACCAGCAGCTGACAGGCGGATCGACCGCTGGACTGGTAAACACACGGTCGCCTCTTAGGAGTCAGAGTCGAGTCTTTAATGGTCGGGAAAGCTAATGGCAGCGTCAACGGCTGCGCGAGGCTGCGATAGACGTCCGAGCTGAAAGCAGGTGGGCCAGAGATGGGACATGAAACCTCACTGCTCCAAATTCATCCGCTTGAGCGAAGGAGGATAGCCCCTCAGGCAAAATATCCTCGGAGAGAAAGCGGTTTGGTAAACGACGTTATAGCACTGTAAGGCACACCGTTTTACGACGCTGCATCCGACTCCCAAACGGTGCCACCGTAGCGTTTGTTGGCTGGAGCGTATTTCTGTTTCATCACTTTGCAGAGATGTCATTCACAATGGAGGATAATTTGGAGTTGGGGTGGGTAGCCGTTCGCCCGAATGCGTTTGAGGAGAAGGAGAAGCATAAATTTGTTTTCATCGTCGCCTGGAATGAGGTGGAGGGTAAATTTGCCATAACGTGTCATAACAGGACGGTTCAGAGGAGAAGCTTTGGTAGGGACCCTCCTGCGGAGGTGACTGGTCTGGATGGGGACAAAACAAAATGGCCCGAAAGTCCCGCCAGGGATAAAGCATCTAGGAGCCCCAGCAAAGGAGCCAGTGAGGCTAAAGGATGCAGCCCTAAAACCAAGACCGCTTCAAAACATAGTCCTGTCAAAATTCAAACTGCGATTAAACCTGCTGCTTCTCATGTTAGTCCTGATACCGACGTGCTAAAATCACTAAGAGAGGACCAGCTGTCTCCCTCACTGGACTCCCTGGACCTGGAGGAGCTGGACAGTCTGAGCAGGGAGGACTGCAGCTGGGCCGGACTCTTCTCCTTTCAGGACCTTCGGGCAATCCACCAGCAGCTGTGCTCGGTAAACTCCGTCCTGGAGCCGTGCCTCCCTGTGTTTCCGGAGGAACCGGCCGGGATGTGGACGGTGCTGTTCGGCCCGGCGGAAGTATCCGAAACAGAGATGGACGAGCTGTGCTGCAGTTTGCAGGTGTACCTGGGTCATGCGCTCGACACCTGTGGTTGGAAGATACTTTCCCAGGTTCTGTTCACGGAAAACGACGACCCGGATGAGTACTACGAGAGCCTGAGCGAACTGAGACAGTCCGGGTACGAGGACGTGCTCAACCGAGCAAATAAACATCTGCAGGAGGTGAGTTTCTGTGATCCTCCCACAGCCTCTCATTGACTGTGTCAGTTTGCTATTCACTCAAGTGTAATCCGCACATCTGGAAAATGAAGATGTGCTGTACTGACCAGAGAAAGTTAACTTTTTTTTTTGAACAGCACAAATGCACCCAAAGTCAAGATAAAACACTCCGTACTATTACACGGGATTTATCTCCAATAAGAGTTCAAAAAGAAGTCCAATAGGCAAGTGGGAGACTGTCCCTTCTACCAGGATGTAAAAGGGACCAAAAAACACACAAGCAAACAAAAAGTGGAAAGAAGGAAAAAAACAACGTGGGTATATAACTGTTGCACATGATGCACACAGCAGCAAAACTCATGAGCCAAACTTATACTTTTAGTGACAAACACTGGCTTATTTTTCAACGAGGTTAATTTTGTCCTTTCCATTTGCTGTAGTAAATCTGTGTAGGTTAGACAGGGATAGTAGACACACTTAACACAAAATAACTGTTGTACAAACAAGTTCAACAGAAATGGCTGAACTACCAAAACCGGATTTATCTCATCTACTTTTTAAGCTGGGAAATGATAAGATTATTATTTTTTTTCACTCAGAATCTTTGGTAAACTTGATTAAAGATATGTGGACCATTCATTCCATGTATATTTTATTATCAGTGTTAAAATGAGCAACTTTCTAGTGAAACTACATGGAAATTTTATTTAATTTTCTTTGCATTAAGCGCTCAGCATTGGTAGGTGTGTCATAAAAGATAAGATCAGCACTTTTTTATAAGTCAAATCAAACAAGAAGGCCATCAGTTCTGGTATTAGGGAGGGTACTAGAAGCCTTAGGGGTGCTTTAGAGTACTGCAGGATGGACTTAAGATTTTATTTTTCTTTAAATGGTAATTAAAAAAAACTGTCATGCATAATAACTGCATAATAACTAAAATAATTAACCTAGAATTAATTAAATAAAACAACAAGCCACATTTATTTTCAGCTGCCATAAAACCTCACAGGAGGGTTTTTGGCAGCTGAGAAATGAGGGAGGAGAGAATCAGAACCAGAACAACTAGAATCATGTTTCATTTGACCAGGAAGTTAGTTTTTGATATTTAAGCTCAGGTAAAAGTATTTTTCATTCAAACATAGCAGCAGTACAGCCAGAACAAAAAAAAGTGATCCACATATTTGAGGCCTTCTTTTTTTAATGACTGATCAAAATCTAAAAAAAATGTCGATATAAATGAGTTTGATCACTGCAACCTGTGCAACAGAATAACAAAGATCATTAAAGATCATTTAAGAATAAGCGTGTGCTTCTCACTAAATTTAAGGTGCAGAGACTCAGTTCAGTGCAGTAACAATGTTATTTTGTTATTGCATGATGACAAAAACTGACTAACTTTTGAAGTGGTTTTTAGTGACAAGTTTGTTGTTTAAAGTGGACACATTATGCTCCTTTCCATCTTCATGTATTTATTCTTAGACTAAAGAGTCTCTGTGCATGGTTTATAGTTATTATTTACTTTATACTAGGCCTTGGTGCAGCCCCTCTGTTTTAACTCCTCTCCCTTTAGGCCAGCTTTCTTCTGATTGGCTGCCCCTCATAAACAAAAGGTTTGAACAGCAGGTGGGTGGGGCTGCTGTGCTCACAGCCAGAGTTGTGTGTGCCTAAGATGACTTTATTAAGGATATTCCCTCTTTGACATATAGAGCTAAAAGTAGAAAAAAATTGTGAGATGCAGAGTGATTAAAGCAGTCTAAAACCTCAGCCTTTGGCTCGCATACGCTGCACATACGATGACCTCAATATTAGAAACTTTGACCATGTTTAATATGTGCCACTACCACTGGAACAGAAAAGAGAAAGCATGACACATCCATTTTAATAATTCAGACACTGATGGCACAGTTCTCTATTGCACCTCTATTTTTTTCTCTATTTTACTAAAACTGTTTGCACTGGTTGTGTATTACTTTGCTGAATAAAATATATATCAGTATTAAAAACTAAAAACTGTGAGGAAAACAGACCACAAGAAGTTACAGGAGGTAAGATGTAAGACAATGTAACCTCTGTAGTGCAAGAGACACACAGTCAATGACAGGCGAAGTGCTTCAGGTTTTCCTTTGCTCCAGAGATAAGGTGTAGAGTCCAATAATGCTGTCTAACCAGCGAGAGAAGATTTTGTAAAATTAGGTTGCAAGGTGCTCTGTGGACTGTTAAACTCACAGCGTGGCAGCAGTCTGCTGCTTACACAGCTGAGAGAGTCAAGTGTGCACACACACACACACACACAAGCTCAGTCTAAGCACTTCTTTTCTTACTGCAAAGAGCTTGTTGTAAAAATGTCCAGCATCACTTTCTGTGACAGCACTGTGCTGCTTCCAGTTACCTATGCTCACTTTTTCAAGGTAGTCACCATATAAATACCAAAAACGTCAGAAAAAATGTTTCTTTACAAAGCCATCCAGTTGGCTGAATTAGACCTTATCGTGGTGAGATTTCTTCCTTCTGCTCCTGCAGCATTATGTGCATCTGTTTTGGGAATGCATGGTTGTTAAACAGTCACCATTTTGTCAAATTTAAGTATTTTCTTACATAATATTTGTTAATTAGGAGGTTCACGAGGTAAAGATTTGATATCATGGGCATGTGGTCAGAATGTATAAAGGACTACAACCATCATTTTCACTTAAATTAATTGTAGTTGACTTTGAAGGTGAAAAAGAGTGAGTGAAAAGGAGTGCTTTAGTTAAATTTCAGTTAAATGACAGAGGAACACAAGAGCCAATCAGTGATGAGGAGAAAAGGACAGGAAGTGAGGTTTGGAAAAGTCAGAGAAAGGGTGAATAAAATAGGAATCGTCACTACAACAGTACATCTATTTAACAGATCAGCATTCAAATCACCAAGAATATACATCATACTGTGGCTCAGAGGAAGTGAAAAAGCATTAATTCTGCTGGCTTTGTGGTTAAAAACAAACAGACGGGTATTTTATGACTGTGTTTATGGCCTTTATGTATGGATGTCAATGCACTTAAAATTATGGGTTTGGCCAATTTGTGACCTTGATAATGAGTTTGAAATTCATTTTATAAATACTATAATAAAAGATGCTTTGAACTTAAAAGCTAGCAAACATATCTATGAAACACAACTGCAATGACACAGACTGATGAACAGTGCAGACATGCTCCAGAGACCATTCATGCTACAGGCCTGCACCTCTGACACACCAGCAGCAGCTAATGATTGATTAACAGCTCATAATAGAAACAGACATTATATTGATGCTCATTGGCTCTCACATTGTCCTACTAATCAATGGTGGTAGATTAATGCATCCTTGAATCATGGAGCCAGACAGTGTAAGAGGGATCCTGAGGGAACAGGTGAGAGAGGCCTTTAATGGAAGGGTTTTCAACTGTTAGCATCTCAGCATTACTTCTCCATTACATTACAGTGGAAGTGGTAGATAGACTTTGCTGTGTTACCTGTATTTATGGAATGAATGTCTTTGAAATACATGGACTATTGACCAAGAAAACTCTTATTTTATTTTAACCATTTCTTATAATACACTCATGCAATGAAAAAGAATAGAAGTTTACTCTTAAATTTGCACTGTTTATGATCACGGTCACAGTGTGATACAGTTCATATCTTTTCATCTGCATTTATACTGATCTGTTTCTATGATTTTCTGGCCGATGCTTTTCCTCTCTGCTTTTGGCAGTGAAAAGAGACTGAATAGTGTACACGAATTGCCCACATGTTGTTCCACCCAGACAGTCGCACACCCACTCCCACTGTTCAGAAACACCCGCAGAGTAAAAAAGACACAGACACAGGAAGCATTGTCTTACTGCCCTTTTCCTGAGCTGAAAACATCAAATAGCAGAGCCATCAGTCTCACACAATGTGCACCAATCAGCCAGAGCTAATTCCCTCTGATTGTTTCAGTAAGTGTTTGTCGGTTTAGGATTTCCATTTGCTTGAAGGAGAATTCATCCTCAGGACAGATGAGGAGCTACTGATCTTATTCAGCTCTTTATCACAGCCTGAGCTCGCCTATCTGCAGTGACAGTGCTCTGTAGCTCATTCAAAAACAGAAGTTGTTTGTTGTGTCAGATATCACATACACACACACGCACACAGACACACACACTGACCTATCGATCCTCTCACTCCATTTGAGGGTTGAGTTAATGCCTGTTTTGGTGTTGCTGGTAGCCTACAGGATTGTTCAGTCTGGCAAAAATGTATGTGTATTGATCTTGTTCCCTGCAGCTGCAATGACTCTGCTCACTTAGCCATAGTCTATGCAGCAAGAGACTACGGTCAGATATACTCCTATTATTTACAGTTACACAAAACATCCTCATAGTCTCACAGTGAGGTGCAGGTTTTCTCTTAGTGCAGAGGGACACTAAAGTATGTATTTCAATGGGTTTTGTGTATTGATTGATGACAGAAAACACAATACAGCTGAAGATTATAGCTACTTAAAGCAGGGGTGTGTGTGGTGGTGGTAGCCTCCACTGAAAATATGATATAGGTCATAAGACTCATTTACTTTTAATGTTACAATGCCCAACACCACTGGATGAGAGCAGGGAGTAGTAGCAGTAGTACATTTACTCAAGTACTTTGCTGAAGTATACTGAAATATTTCTATATTATGCTGCTTTCTGCTTCTACTCTCCTATTTTTAGATGCAAATATTTAATTCCGTGTCATTTATTTTAGAGCTTTAGTTACTTATTATTTTGCAGATATTAAAAAATAAATCTACTATTGCATTATGCTTTTTATTATAAAATTACCCAACAGTATATAAGTAATAAAAATCACCTTCACCTGCAACATTGAAGTCATATCTGCAATAATGAAACCAGTAATTAGGATCCAGTAATACCGTGTATATGATTCTGTATAATGAGTACTTTAAGTATATTTAACTAATAATGCTGTACTCATAAAGTAGATATGAGTTTTACTTAAGTAAAAGGTCTAAAATACTTGCGTTACCACAATTATTCAATAGAAAACAATTTCCAGGCTGCAGTTTGTTTTCTACAAGTTATTTCTGATTAAATGTTCTGGTTTCCTTTGGGCCCCCTCTGCCTTGCCCCCATGCTACCCCATTTTAAAAATCATAGAAACCCCTGACTTACAGTATGTTTGCCCTCTGCTCATTGTGCACTTTTTTCCTTTGATATATTCTAAAAGTTGTTGTTATGTTGATAATAAGAAAGGTAACATCTTCTGTGTATGTAATGCAGCTGTTGGAGAAGCACAAGACCATGGACAGTATGGTGGAGTTACTGGAGCTGTATGAGGAAGAAGACCAGGCCTATGGAGGTCTGCTGGAGGCCTCCACACAGTTGTATCAATACCTTCTGCAGCCCTTCAGAGACATGAGGGAACTAGCCATGCTACGCAGGCAGCAGATCAAGGTAAAGATTTCCAACCAAGTCCACAGGAGTCAGAGAGGCATTCTTGATATTTTATGGGAATTTGTTTGGACTTAGGTTTGGACCTAAATCCTTTAGTGACCCAGTAATTTTTCAAGACCTCTTTGGCATTTTACCAAGCCCTTTCAGTCATGGTGCACCACTGACAAGTAGCCTACATGGTGTACACGCAAACACAGATTTCACATGTGGAAAAAAAAAGAAGAAAAAAAAAAAGAAAAAAAATGGTTAGTTTGACCCTGTTGTTGTAAATCATGAGAATTGTGTGGATTTTTTTTCTTCTTTAGATGCTATGTTTAAATTACATAGGTGGGAAATGAGCAACTATGCAGACATGACTATATTCAGTAAATTTCTGCATTTAGTTACAGGCACTGACATGGAAGGTTCACAAAACACAACTAATGTGACAGGAAATTCTCATGTCTCCTAAAATAGGGCCTGCTCTGTTTGTGTGCACCAGTGTGCATGTGCACGTTTGACTAAGATATATTATGGTATCACAGATTATATCGTATATCTTCTGATAAGTTCCAACACAGTGGGAGGGGGATGAGATGTATCTAATTGAAAAGGGAAGATGAATGCTGGTGAAAAACTTTGTTCAATCATTACAGTGCTGATGGCACATTTATATATAACTCCATGACTCACACACAGCACATCAATAATAATAAGGCATCAGTGTCACATTACCACCTAACATCCATTCACTAAGAAAACACACAGCTTTCCCACCCATGGATCAAAACTCCTGCCTCTTAAGTTTTCCACAGTATCTGAAAAACATCTGGGTTGGGGCACATGGGGCTTGAGTGACATGCTGTCAGCTGGAATGGATCTCCAATTTCCTGTATTCTCACAGAGACATGAATAAATCATGTTGTGTGATGTCCTATAGGTTTACTGCAGGTACAGGTTCATGCTGACACACTGGGATCAGCAGACATGCGGCAGAGGTGGAACAGCCCAATCTCTTTTGTGAAATAGTCGCAAAAAAGCAGTCTATTTGTTTGTGTTGTGGACATGAATTGTCACTTTTTTTTTTAATGACAGGATGACTTTGAAACTGATGTATTTCAGTAGGAAGTGTATTTCATGTCTGCAACATATATCTTGTCCACACTCTTCAGCAAGGATGAGTCACCCTGGCAACCAGAAAAACTGGGCCTTAAACAAAGTGGCAACCATTGTACTTTAACCCAAACAATGATCTTTTTCTAACTCTCACTGAGTATTTTTTGTTGCCTAAACCTAAATGAGTCCTGCTTAATGATATTTAATAATGGATTTAAATAATAGCATATTTTGAATGAATAATGTATTAAAAATAATACAAATGAAATATGACTCAAACTGTGGTCCACCATCCCCTTCATCCTGTGAATGTGAACTTTTTCACCCTTTAAAAGTGGAAAATATTAATTTCATATACATGAATGCAAATCAGTACATATGAGACCGGACAGATAGAGAGTCGTATTCAGGGACACAGAAATAAGGGTGGAAAATTCATGTCCAGAAACACAAATCAATAGATTAGAGGTCGTTACTATTCCACAAATTGCCATAAGACTGCATTGAATGGAAAGATGGAGAGCCAAGTAAAACTTTCCACTTCAGGTGTGGCTGCTCTTAGTCACAGTCCTTCAGCTAAAACAGTATTGCCAATGGGGTGTTTATTATCAGTCTGAGGGAAAAATGTTTCCAGTGGAAGTTAACATGTATGTAATTAATTTGAAATAATAGTCAGTGAGATTGACCAAACACCCATAAAAGTATTTTTTCCTTTGACAAACCATTAACATATTAGTAACTTTAACCCACTATACTGGCAGTAGGTCAGACATATGGGTATAGTATATGTATATACAGCTCCGGAAAAAATTAAGAGACCACTGCAAAATTATCAGTTTCTCTGATTTTGCTATTTATAGGTATATGTTTGAGTAAAATGAACATTTTTGTTTTATAAATAGAAATATTTTCATTTAGAGCATTTATTTGCAAAAAATGAAAAATGGTCAAAATACCAAAAAAGGTCCAGTGTTTTCAGACCTCAAATAATGCAAAAAAACAAGTTCATATTCATTTTTAAACAACACATTACAAATGTTTTAACTTAGGAAGTGTTCAGAAATCAATATTTGGTGGAATAACCCTGATTTGCAGTCACAGCTTTCACGCATCTTGGCATGCTCTCCACCAGTCTTTCACATTGCTGTTGGGTGACTTTATGCCATTCCTGGTGCAAGAATTCAAGCA
>VUQI01013880.1:12003-26332 GCA_015106735.1 Paratilapia polleni
TTTTTCTTTTCAATGGTCATTGGTTGGACGTCACACTGAGCATATTGCTGAGTATAAAAAACAGTTTTAGATTACAATGTGTAGAACTGCAACTGTAAATATTGTGCCATTATGTAGGCTTTGAAATCAGTCTCTGGCTGCCTGTAAATAGGTATTATAGAGCTTTTTACTTCAGTTTATTGAAACATCTCTTAATACCTTTAGCACACTTACTGTTTTTGGTGGCATTAAATTTATTGTAACACCAAGTCTCATCACGATTTCTTCATCAACAGAGACTACCTTAAAGTGGACCTATTATGCTTTTTTCTGTTTCTACTTGTCTATATAGATAGTTACAAGTGGAAACGTTTAAAATTTCAGCCATATTGACACGATAGCATCACACAGTTGCTGTGGATTTGTCGGCTGCACATCTACAATGTGAATCTTTTGGATTGAGATCTGGTGACTGGAGGCCATTTGAGTACAGTGAACTTACTGTCATGTTCTAGAAACCAGTTTGAGAGGATTTGAGCTTTGTGACATGGTGTGTTATCCTGCTGGTAGTGGCCATCAGAAGATGCGTACACTGTGGTCATAAAGGGATGGACATGGTCAGTAACAATAGTCAGGTAGCCTGTGGTGTTTAAATGATGCTCAGTTGGTATGAAGGGGCCCAATGTGTGCCAAGAAATATCCATTACATCACCACCATTATCAGTCTGAACCACTGATACAAGGCAGGATGGATCCATGCTTTCATGTTTATGCCAAATTCTGACCCTACCATCTGAATGTCACAGCAGAAATCAAGACTCATCAGATTTTGGTAAGACTGTGTGATCTGTAGCCTCAGTTTCCTGCTCTTAGCTGACAGGAGTAGCACCCAGTGTGGTCTTCTGCTGCTGTTGCCCATCTGCTTCAAGGTTCAGTGTGTTGTGCATTCAGACATGCTCTTCTGCATACCTTGATTATAATTAGGAAGGCAACTGAAACAACCCCTATCGGATTGAAGCAGTCTGGCCATTCTCTAACCTTGGACTTTCTGACCATTCTCTGTAAACCCTAGAGTTGGTTGTGAAGGAAAATCCCAGTAGATCAGCAGTTTCTGTTATACTCAGACCAACTGGTACCAACAACCAAAGTGTCAAAGTCGCTTAAATCACCTTTATTCCCATTTCCAAAGTTCTCTTTGATCCTCAGCAAGTCTTGATCATGTCTACATGCCTAAATTCACTGAGATGCTACCATGTGATTGATTAATTAGACATTTGTGTTGACAAGCAGTTTAACTTAAAGTGGCCGGTGAGCGTAGTTCTTTGTTGTATTGAGTATTTTTGCTATGACTAAATTAACAAGAAGAATCTTAATTCTCAGGATATTGGGTAACTTGAATGAATAAGTTGCTCACTGAAAACGATCCTTTTGATTATTCCTAATAGGTAGGGGACTTCCTGTTATTAACTTGTGTAAAGAGAGATTTCATAAGTTACAACTCAAACACATATTTCTTCCTACATTTTGTCAAAGCCACAGCGCCTCAGCCTGAGTTCAAGGCTCCCTTTTAGACTCGGCACACATTGCCTTGCTGACAAGTAGACACTTCATGCTTGTTTGTGCAACATTTTTGGCCTGTCAGCAGGTGAGAAATGTCAAACCAAACTACCAGGTAGAAGTACACACTAGAAACTCTGTCCTCGCCTCTGCTAAAATCCTGTGGACTGAATCTCTGCTAGGATTTTGGTTTGTGTAAAATCCCATCAATATTTATTAACTGGGCTGGCAAAGCTGGTACAACCGGGGGCATAACTATTTTCAGATGACAGACTACCTTATGGGAGCAGCGCATCATTCACTATAGTGAGTCTTGACATCTTTATAGAGTACAGTTCATTCTTTTCCTTCCTTTTCGCTTTAGTGATGATTTTATTTTTCTTACACCACTGTTTGAAAAGGGTGCTTTCATTTCACTGCACTGCATGCATACTCACCTGTAGTTTACAGGCTGAACAGCAGATGGAGCTAAACCCCCTTAGAAAGCACATACAGCATTTCTAATTGCAGCCCAGTGAGGGGTATGTGCTTCTGATATGCTTTAGATTTGGGTTTCATTCTCCTTTAGGCTAAATCTGATCTTCTATTATTACCTTCAAACGTTCATCTGGCCTTATGACCCATTTTCCTTTCTGCAAGTTACTTTCCTGACCTGAAATGACCCAATTGTGAAATGAGTATGACAGTCATCCATTTATGGAGGTTTAATGCTGCTTGCTCATTCACCGCCACTGACATTAGACAGCTTGTGCTTCCCATGATGCCCTGCTGCCTCAGCAGTATCATTTCACAGTGAATGCCTGGACAACCAGGATGATGAGGTCACTGGTTTGATGAACTACTTTTCTGCCTGGATGATGAGCTGTCATTAGATTGAAATTGCCTTATTTTCACTTCACAGCAAATGAAGCTGAAAAGTATGCGTGGTGATGGCTAATGTGCAGTTGGCAAATTGACTATGGAGGGCAATTTAGTTACTAAAACTGGCTGATGGAATATGAGCAGGTTTTTTTTTTTTCACCTTAGAGGCCACTGAACATGATGTTACAAACACTGGCTGCTCACCTAAACATGTTTTTTTTTTTTTTTTTTTTTAAAGATAGCAATATTCAGGAGGTCGATAATATAAGATTTAAAAAAACCAAACATCCAGTGTTTCATTCCTGAACTGCTTTCGTTGCTTTTTTATTATATGAACCTCTTGTGATGGTTTCATAGGCTCATAAAGGTATTAACAGAGAGAGTTTTTCTATGAATGATTTAATATGGTGTTTCAGTTTTAATTTGATGTTTGGTTGGTATTGCTGATGATGTGCAAATGTGTTCAAATCAGCTTTACTGGCTAAGTACGTTTACTTACATGATCTGGTTATCGCTTCTAATGACTTTTAATGTGTAAAAATAAGGTGATGAACAGGAAAGTCAAAACTGATTTTATACATTTTAAAAAGCAACCAAGAGTGAGTGTACAATACTGCGCACAAGTCTTGAGCCACCCCTCATGTCTATATATTGTTCTAGGAAAATGGGAAATAGGTGCAGCAATTTGTTGAAACATGTGCAAACATACATGGGAATACAGTATATGAGGCAAAAACAGGGTTTGTACAATTCTAACAAGCTTGAAAGTCAATATTTGGTATGACCACCGTTATTCTTCAACACAGTCTGAACTCTTTTAGTCAAGTTTTCTTGTAATTTCTTTAAATAGTTCTCTAGGCTTCTTGAAGAACATCCAAAGCTCTTCTTTGGATGTTGGCTGCCTTTTGTTCTGTTCTCTGTCAAGATGATCCCACACTGCTTCAGTAATGTTGAGGTCCGGGCTCTGGGGATGAGGATGTTTTACTGATGGCTGTAGACACTCACTGTTGACCTCCTAGACCTCCTCCGTACATATTGATGATGATTTGAAAAAAAATTCAAGTTTGGATTCATCACTCCATAAGACCTGTTACCATTGATTTTCAGTTCACTTCTTGTGTAATTTGGCATACCTCAGGTCTTTGCTGGATTTTTTCCGATTTCTTAAGGACATGACTTACAGCCACGTCTTCTTTTGTACCCCACTTGTCCAGTTTTCTCAAATCTTTCAGGACACACTGCACACCATGTCCAGATATGCCAAGTTTTTGGCTAATAGCTATTTGGGAATCATCTTGTTGGTGCAAAAATACAATTTTATACCTGTCAAACTGTGTTATCTTTCACAGATTCAACTACAGAAATGGGAACAGATTATGTGTTTTTGCAACAAGCTGCTAGTAACAAAGTGGCTAAAGATATAATTTAAAATCGGTTCTGTGCTAAGTTGTCTGTTATGTGTAGACACACCACTGGTTCATCCCTTGAGTTAGGTGCCTTTTTTATGCTTGAATGATTCATAGGTCAGTGTTAAGTGGCGTAACAAACAAAAAAGTCATTCCTCTGAAAAATGGTCAGGTACAAGGACTGGACTGAGTGAAAAAGCAGCCAATGTCCAAAGAAAGATTCTCAGAAAGCCTGGAGAACTATTGCTCAAGACCACTTTAAAGAAATTACAAGAAAGTCTGACTCCTTTAAAGCAAAATATAAAGAAATGAGGGGTGGTTCAATACTCATGCACAGTACTGCACATTCAGAAGAACAAACTTCACCAATTCTCTAATTGTGTTGTTAAATATGTGTTGATGCATATTTTTAAGTAATATATAATGAAGGAAACAGGGAAGATTACAGCACTCAGCAATTAAAGTATGAACATAACATTTATAAGAAAAGGAAGCACCTTGTGGGTGTCATTTCAAGAGCAGTGAGAAGCAAGCAAGCACAAAACATAAAACTAAAAAGATCCCCTCACGAGAGGAAGAACAATAACAGACATACTGTATAACAGGTGATTGGGCTCAGGAAGTGGGGTGGATCATATATAAAGTGTCCTTAGACACTCGTTCTCAAAAATGAACCCTGTCTGTCATCAACATATGTGTGTGTGTAACAGTTAAGATGTATAAATGTGTGTGCAAATGGGTGGTTGAGTGGTTCATAAGACTAGAAAAGCTCTATATAAATGCAGTTTACTTTCCATGTTACACGTGCATTCCAGTGTACGTTTGTGCATACCATAGACTGTATAAAAAGGATGGACAAGACATTACCAGTTGGTTTTTGGACTCCACAATTTGAAGCTTCAACATTTTGGCCAGTGCCATGTTAGTTTTGGATGAAAGGGTGGAGTGCTAGGTTATAAGCCAACTCTATTAAGCTTGGTTAGCAAGCTGCATCAGTAAAATGTACCCATGAAATGCACAGACACAGACACGGGACCAGTAAGCTACCAAATAAATTTAACTCACCAAAACTGGAGCACAGACTTCTTGGACAGATAATTCCATGGTGTGGTGGTTAACACATTCACTTTATACATGAAAGATGATTTGATCCCTGATTTGAGAATGGGAGGAGACACAAATCCCTGGATAAATGGGAGGATTGTGTGAGAAAGGGCATCCACCTTAAAATCTGTGCCAAATCAAACATGCGGATCCATCCGCTGCAGCAACCCCTTGGGGAATAAAGGAGCAGCCGAAAGTACTTCAGAAACCTCATTGTGTCCACCTCAGAGACTTGAATTAGCAGAGGTGAGGCCTAGTTCCAGGCCACAGCTACCTCCATCAGTAAACCTATCAATCAAAGCAGCCACACCCCTAACTTTTGGGTTATAAAACAAAAACTCACCCAGCATACAGTTGCTGTGTGGTTGCAACATGTTGACTTTTATCCCTGAAGATGGACATTTTAAATTGGGAGTCTGATTACATTTTGGAGCCAGCCTCTAAAAGGTGGGCTGCTTGCCTTCATTTTTCAGCCCCACAGGTTGCTGTTTGGTACATAGACAGAACCAGGCTAAGTTCAACAGTATCTCAGATTTTAAGATAAGCATATACTTTTAAATGTTTGTGAATATGTATTCTTGCCAAGAGGCATGTGTGCCAGTCTGACTCTGTGCCATTATTGGTCTATAGATAGCTGCTGGTTCATTGGGACGTGTGGTATCGTTTTTCCATCTTGGCTGATTATCTCTGTGTGAATACAGCGACCATTAGTCATCTGGGGAATGACTTCTGTACTTTGTCTCACTTGGGTCTCCAGACAGTGGCTGAAGTCTGAGGACATCCAGAGGATCTCATTGTTCTTTCACAACAAAGCCCTGGAGAAAGAGGTAGGCGAATGCATACAAAACACCAGCCGGCATTGCTCACTGGGAGAAACAAATCAATGGAACTGTGTAGGTATCAGCGGAAAAGAAGTTGTTACCGAGGCTATAATAAGGCTTGGAGGACACAGGGGTGACCGCTAAATACTCTGTACTGCATCTTTGTCTTCAAATTTCCATGCTCTTCTCATCATTTGTAGATTGTTTAAGTAAATTCTGTCCAATTAGCCCATCGATAACCACTATTAGTACACTGTAATTACTTTCTTCTTTCCATGAAACGTTTGTTCTACCCTACCTAAATTTTGAATATCATTAGGAACCAGTAAATATCGGTAGATACTGAAAGTTACACCCTAAATTCAGAACACACTTGCTCCATTCCAACTGTATCAGCCTGGTACCTTTCCTTATTGTGCGTGCTCAGTGTTAATTTTGACTCAAATTTTTAGTGCTTCTATGTTACACAGCCTCATGATCCTATCTTCTCTCAACAGTACAGATCCACCACATTACCTGCCTTCAAGTACTACGTCACCTGCGCCTGCCTCATATTCTCCTGTATATTCATAGTGCAGGTCCTCGTCTTGCCCAAGTAAGTCTGCGCCACTCATACAGGATTCACACTGCACACTCCCCGTAGCGTCAGCGAACTCCAGCTGTGACAGCGGGCTGATGTGAAAAAGCCATTTGACGCCAGCTGTCTCATCAACGGGACCCAGCTGAAATGAAAGAGGCAGGGGAGCAAGAGGCGGAATGTTAAAAAGCCGATCGAGATGAAAGGGCACCGTGTCTGCTAGTGATTATAGATCAGGTGAATCAAAGTGTGGCGTCTCTTTAATGGCGAGGAGAGAAATTCGCGGTCATGCTAATTTACTGCTGCTGGGAGCCAAAGGTGTAATTCAGCATCTGAGAGGCCATTGATTTTCTAATTCACCCGTCTCTCTCTTTATCTTTGCTCTGTTTGTTGCAGCATCGCTTCGCACATTTAGACGTGACATCATCTGTTTTATGGCAGGCAACGTTAAATCAGCTATAAGGTGTTATTCCACAGAAAAACTGATACACGGGCAAACCTCTTTCTGAAGTTACTGTACAATCCACTGTTATGCTGCTTTAATGTAAATGGACTGCAGGTCTGAGGTAGAATGCATTAGAACCTTTAGTATATTTATTGGCCTTGATGGAACTGTAGGAGGCTGAGAGGTGCCAAGAGAGTTAGATTAATGAGTGTGTGTGTGTGTGTGTGTGTGTGTGTGTTGCAGAACTGCAGTGCTCGGGATCTCCTTTGGGATGGCATCCCTGTTATTGGCTCTGATCCTGCTCCTTTGCTTCGCTGGTCATATTCTGGTAGGTTTACATGGATTTATCCGGGAATACACACAGACAAGCATGAATGCGCTTATTAAACATATGCACAAATGCCTAAGACGCCCTGTTAAAGGGGCCTGTTTAAGACGTTTGTGCTCCCGTTTTGGTGAGTGAAATTCGTTAACCGTGCTCGTTAACCCAGCCTGCTAAATCGTAGACTGTATATAAAAGATAGACACAGCCACAGTGATGTCACCCATTGGTTTCTCAACCCTGCAATTTGAAGCCTCCGTTTCTGTTTTTTTGGTGCCAGAAACACCCATGTTTAGATGACAGGGTGGCATGCTGCGTTATTAGCAAGCTGGTTTAACAAGCTTCTTTCATAAACTGTACATGTACTATACTTTCTAATTAGTGCTAAGTAACACACTAATAAAACACTCGAATTTCACTCACCAAAACTGGAGCACAAACTTCTTGGACGGGCTGCACCTCACAGCAGGCTATACTATTTGCTTATTAAAATGCTCCAAAAGGCACCAACAGCACAAACACAGTTGAGAGGAAGTTCAGTGATACCAATTAGCAGAGGTGAGGTCTAGCAGAAAGCTGCCGGCTACAGCTGCCCTTGACGGCACAGCTGTCGAAGCAGGCACGCCCCTACATTATAAGCTTTAACAAAATCCAAACAGCGAGGTTTGGACAAATTCACTTCAGTGCAGTTATGAAGGTTATGAAGGGGGAAATGAGCTCTAAAGACCAATGCTGTGTATTTTGTATTGGACTGTAAACATGTTCATTTCATAGCTGAGGTTGGACATTTTATCATGGGAGTCTGTGGGGATTAACTCGCATTTAGAGTCAGCCTCAAGTGGTCATTTGAGGAACTGCAATTTTTAGCAATCCAACATTGGCCAGAGGTTGCTGCTTGGTATAAAGCTGTAACTGTGTTATATACACTCACTGGCCACTTCATTAGGTACACCTGTTCAGCTCGTTAATGCAAATATCTAATCAGCCAATCACATGGCAGCAACTCAGTGCATTTAGGAATGCAGACATGGTGAAGATGGGCTGAAATTTAAACTGAGCATCAGAATGAGGAAGAAAGGTGATTTAAGTGACTTTGAATACGGCATGGTTGTTGGTGCCAGACGGGCTGCTCTGAATATTCCAGAAACTGCTGATCTGCTGGGATTTTTCCACACAGCCATCTGTAGGGTTTACAGAGAATGGACCAAAAATGAGAAAATATCCAGTGAGCAGCAGTTCTCTGGGGGAAAATGCCTTGTTGAAGTCAGAGAGCAGAGGAGAATGGCCAGACTGCTTCAAGCTGATAGGAAAGCAACAGTGACTCAAATAACCACTTGTTAAAACCAAGGTCTGCAGAGGAGGATCTCTGAACACACAGCATGTCAAACCTTGAAGGAGATGGGCTACAGCAGCAGAAGACCACACCAGGTGCCACTCCTGTCAGCTAAGAACAGGAAACCAAGGATAGAATTTGTATGGGCTCACCAAAACAATACAACAGAAGACTGGAAAACATGTTGCCTGGTCTGTTGAATCTAGATTTTTCATTTGGACAGTAGGGTCAGAATTTGGTGTAAACAACATGAAAACATGGATCCATCCTGTCTTGTATCAGCAGTTCAGGCTGGTGGTGGAGGTGTAATGGTGGGGGGGATATTTTCTTGGCACACTTCTGCACATCGTTTAAACCCCACAGCCTACCTGAGTATTGTTGCTGACCATGTCCATCCCTTTATGACTACAGTGTACCATCTTCTGATGGCTGCTTCCAGCAGGATAGCACACCATGTCACAAAGCTCAAATCATCTCAAACTAGTTTCTTGAACATGACAATGAGTTCACTGTACTCAGATGGCCTCCACAGTCACCAGATCGCAATCCAGTATTGCACCTTTGGGATGTGGTGAAACGGGAGATTCACATCACGGATCTGCAGCTGACAAATCTGCAGTAATTGTCTGATGCTACCATGTCAACATGAACCAAAATCTCTGAGGAATGTTTCCAGCACCTTGTTGAATCTATGCCGTGAAGAATTAAGGCAGCTCTGACACTTACACTTACTACGTCCTATATTACGGGGTTTAGCTGTTTAAATAATAATGTATTTAATTCCTTATACTAGAGAGACGGTTGATTATCAGAGGGGGTGAACAGATGCTAACATTAGTTGTGAGGAGTATGTGAGCTAATCTACTTTTCTTTTATTCCTGTTCATACATTACCTCATCCACAAGTTGACTGCTATAGTTTGTTATCCAGCATATGTGGAGGTTTGGGTATTATTTTTAACCAGCCACAGGAACCTGATACAGGTTTTATGGACAATCAATAATTGATTTCTCCCTTAAGAACCCATTTCCTCCTCCTTTCTCAAGAGAGTATTATCACCAGTAAGTGGGTCACTTCTAGTTAATGGGGAGTTAACTAGCAACCGTGGGTCTCTCCTGACCCAGATATTAGCTTTAACACTGCTTCGGTATCAGAAAGAAGAAGAGAGCGATCAGGTTCGATGAGTTGGTACTAACCATCATTTTAACACTCAGTCTGTTCCCAGTGAAAGCTGCTGTGGTCACTGGTGAACGAGCACAGCTGACTAATGAGAAGCCATGTCTTACATCCTCTGTGAGCTTTAGCTCCATGCGCCTGGTTGGGTTTGTGTAAGTGATTATTAATGGGGCATATAATAGCTAAAGGACATGTTCCATTCATCTGTGAAAGAGTGCATTACACGATTATTGTGATCAAACACATTTCTTGGAAAATGTCTTTTCGAGTCAAAAGGGCTTGGCTGTTGCTTGTTAAAGCACCACTTCAGCCACCGGAGACGCTCATTTTTGTTCATCTAGAAAACACTACTGTAGTTTCACAAAGCACATGGACACAAACCAAGCGAGAGAGGCTGATTCTGTCCTGTAGGGTGACAATTGAGAAACTAGCCCATAAACTAACATTCACTTGAAAATAATTTGAAATTGGAACCCTCTGTCTCTAACTTCTTAGCTCCCTGCGATATTTTGAGCAAATTTCTGTCAAACTTGAATTCATCCTGTCTCTCAGTGGAGAATCTATTTGGTTCTGTTGCGTACAGGGATTTCCTTTTCAAACTGCCATATTTCTACTCTTTTGTGTCCCCCATTTGTGAGATTAAAGATATTACTTCACATATGTTAAAAGTGTTCTGAGGACTTGGAACTGGCATGGTTAAATGCCGAGCAGTGTATGCTCAGTCTGCACAGTCTGACAGCCAAAGAGGTAACAGCTCTGTCTCTGACGAAAGCTGCAATTTGAAAAGAAAAGGTTTTTGGTTTTTTGGGGTTTTTTTTTTTTTAGGGGAGACCATAATTCTATTGGATTTATTCCAGTGTAAGCATCACTCCTTTGTCAAATAGATGCCCCATTGTCAAAATCCCCCTCCCTCCTCCTGGTATTGAATCCTCCAACTGAACAGGCCTCAGAGAAATCAATGGTGCTCTGTATGGGAGCCAGGGAGGACAATGTTCTTGAGTGGCCCTCTAGCTTTCTTTTTTCCCTCCAGGCTCGAAGAGTAGTTCAAATTATTATGTTATTATCCACATCAGTCTTGATTTTTCTTAGGTCTATAGGGCAAAGAATAGACTTAATAGTATCCTACCTGCGTTAAATAATTCCTTATCTAGCCATGCTGATTCTGGGTCATTATTAATCCTTTCAGCTATGTAACAAAGCTGTGCAGCCAGCTGATAAAGTTTAATACTGGGGAAAAGTTAGACCTCTCTTTTTTCTGTAGCTTATCCATTTATTAATAGTAGTTTCTGTTTGTTCCAAAGAAATGTACTGAGCCAGCTGTTCAACCTTTTGATTGGTTTTCTGCCCTCGTTATTAATTAGGTTTGGAGTTGCCTTTTGAAAATGAAGCCTCAGTAGAGCTTTCATTTCATGTAAAATCATACCCAGCATAGACGGTGGCAGCATTGTTCACCTGTCTAAAGTCCTGTCTGTGTATAAAGGGATTCGCTCCTCATACGTCGCTTTGTAGCTGACAGTTGATCACTAGTGGACACTCCAGGCTCCGGTTACATAACCCTCTAATGTACTGTATGTCAGATCAGAGAAGAGAGAAGTCGTTCAAAAGCCTTTTCTGCATCTAAACTTAATATTAGAGGTGCACCAATCAATCATCCAGTGACTGGAATAGGCTGGTTTTCAACTCTTTAGCCATGACCAGAGCCAGGGGATCGGACCACCAAGGGGTCCACCTTTGACTGCCGCCCGATTCACGGGCCCCCACGGCCCCTCCTCTAAATCGAAAGGAGCCAGTTGAGGCAGTTCGGGCATCCTGGTCAGATGTCCGAACCGCTTCCTAGGTGAGGTGTTCCGGGCATGTCCCACTGGGAGGAGGCCCCGGGCAGATTCAGGACACGCTGGAGAGATTAGATCTCTCGACTGGCTTGGGAACACCTTGGTGTCCCCCCGAAAGAGCTGGAAGGAGGTGGCCGGAGAGAGGGAGGTCTGGGCATCTCTGCTTAGACTGCTGCCACTGCAACCTGGACCCAGATAAGCGGCAGAAAATGGATGGATGGATGGATATATGGATGGATGAATGGATGGATAGCTATGACCAATGATATCCATCACTATCCACCTCTAATATGTCCAATTATGTCCCAAATTGCCACAGCTTGAAATGCACCTACCCAGAAATTTATCGTAGCCGTAGCGCAGAGATATTTCCTTTCTTCTTAAGCCAATAGTATAAGAATAGTAAATTCTGCTATCCAAACCTTCTGCTTTCCCCTACTTTAAGGTCTGTTGTTTATCTGTAAGGTTAGGTCACTTGTAAAACTCACCGTAGAAATCTCTGAAGACCTTGTTAATACTGTTTTACTGCGTCCACTTGTTATTGTTTTTTTAATACAATGAACTGTCAGTGAATCAGTCCTCCTGTTTAGTTGTCTCACAAGATATTTACTGTGTACATTACCGTACTAATATAGGCAAATTTAATACACCGCTCAGCCTTGTAAGTAAGACGAGAGTTCAAAGATGCTCCTGTGGCCAGCATTACCTTTATATTAACATCACATGGATGTTTAGTGTGCATCTTTTCCAGTTCAGAGATCTTTCTGCTTCCTCTGAATTCTGATTTAACGTATGAGACATGATGTGTTTCACTGAGTACGCGTAGCTTGAACTTCCAAGAGCTCGTAAAACACAGTTTTTTTCTCTGCACAGCAGCTATACACAAATACTGAGCTGTGATCAGACACACTAATTATGACTATATCACAAGACACCACATGGGGATGAAGAAGCTTCTTGAACTTTTGACATGTACTGTCTGTGGTTATAAACCTTCTGCCTTAGGACTCATCTGCCCTGAACTATACATAAATAAGACAAATGTGACTTTTTAAATGTACTTTTTAAAAATGTTTCCAACTTACAGTATCCTTTTAATTAATCCCTAGAGGACAGCAGTATTTCTCTTTAGCACTCCTACTCCCTCTTTCCTCACCTCCAAGTCACTCCCTCTTTTTCTTTGCATCCACAGCAGGGAAGGAAGGGGTCCTCCTGCTCTCTTTCATGGTTCCCGACTTCTTCTCGCATCATTGTCACCAATAACCCCTGGCTACGATTGGTCCTCACCATGACGACCACCGCTCTCATTCTGGTGATGGCTGTCTTCAATATGGTGAGAAGCCAGTTAAATGTTGTGAATGTGGTTTGACTGCTTGGTTCTTGGAAATGCAGTTGAAGCATCAGATCACTGTGCCATGCATTTCCTGATAAAAGCAGGTGGATGTTTTTTGATTATATGATCTGATTTGAATAGATTACACAAACTATGACCAGAATATTGGATTAAACTCTAAAATATCTTAATTTTTTTTATCAGTTTAAGGAAATGTGTGCTGCAGAGTATGTTCTTGAAGTGGTCAGTGCTGCAGACAGAACAGCAGAGAAACAGCTGATACATGGCTGCAATCAAATTAATTAAATCCAACACACAATGTCATTAAACCCCTTCTTAATACTGGCAATAATTTTAACCACTTGCTACTACTGAAGTTTATCAATTTCTTTTAAAAATTAAGCTTTTGTGAACTTTAGAACTACACTGAAAATGTAAGGGAAGAAATATTTCATTACCCCATAAAAGGCAGTCGATCCAACAGACACGGCTGGCAGCATCATATCTAAGTTTAAAACTTGTGGCACAGCAGCAAAGCTTATTGTGCGTGGGAGAAACGGCAACATTTCTCTAAGGTCAATCAGAGGTTTTAAAATAACAGCTTAGAAAAGGTCCTGTTAATGCCCTTCCTGTGTTGGGGTGTTTTGCAGAAAATGGTAAACTTCACCATGTGACTGACATCATGGATTCTATAAATTACCAGACCATTTCAAATAAGGATGTGATGCCCACAGAGTGTAAATTGAAGCTTAATAATCATAAAATTAATAATCATAATTCCAGAAGGACAACGATGCATAACATATATTCATTATATATAGATTCATATATATGTGTGTGTGTGTGTGTGTATATATATATATATATATATATATATATAAAACCAAAGGCCGGACAGTCCTGATCCTGAAGAATTCCGAGATGGGACCAGTCCCATCCAACTACCGACCAATAACCTGCCTCTGCACAACATGGAAGCTCCTGTCAGGCATCATAGCGGCGAAGATGAACAGGCACATGGCCCAATACATGAGCGGAGACCAGAAAGGAATTGGCACAAATACCAGAGGAGCAAAGGCCAGGCCTCTGGTGAGAGGACCCGAGCGTAAAGGATGAAAAGACCGCCTGCAGGGCGAGCGGGGAATTTTTTTCATAGATATATATACAGCTCCATACATTCCAGAGGTTTTCAATGGGGTTCAGGTCTGGAGATTGGGCTGGCCATGACAAGGTCTTGATCTGGTGGCCCTTCATCCACACCTTGATCGACCTAGCTGTGTGCCATGGAGCATTGTCCTGCTGGAAAACCAATCCTCAGAGTTGGGGAACATTGTCAGAGCAGAAGGCAGCATGTTTTCTTCCAGGATAACCTTGTACGTGGCTTGATTCATGCGTAATTTGCAAAGATGAAACTGCCCGACTCCAGCCTCACTGAAGCATCCCCAGATCATCACCGATCCACCACCAAATTTCACAGTGGGTGCGAGACATTGTGGCTTGTAGGCCTCTCCAGGTCTCCGTCTAACCATTAGACGACCAGCTGTTGGACAAAGCTGGAAATTAGACTCATCAGAGAAGATGAC
>VUQI01013882.1:11705-23694 GCA_015106735.1 Paratilapia polleni
TTTATTAAAAAAAATAAAAAAAAAAAAAAAAAAATTGAATTTTTTTTTTTTTTTTTTTTTTTTTTTTTTTTTAAAGGGGGAACTAATGCTATTTTAAAATTATTTTCACTACATCAACGTACACAGATGTGTAGAATCCTTGCTTGTTAGCACAGGGGAAAAATTTAGGAAACAAATATACTATAACTCAAACATCAAAAGCTAATTTGCATCTACTGTGGCGTTTTCTAAATTCAATCCTTTTCAGAGTCTGTACGGTAAAACTGCCAGTTTGGTGACCTGAAAAAGACACAACTTAATTTCACCCAGCTGGAAGTCACATCACAAGTTAACAGCTCCAATTTGGTATTGATATCCTCAGTGTAAAAGGGAAAAATAAATTGACAAATTTCTCCACTTATTATTATTAACATTCCCATGCACTCACAGATTTGCTCATCACATTGCACAAACTTCCATTTCATGCACAACTCCCAGTCTGCCCCAAACCAACCCCGCCTCCCTCCCAGCGTTCCCCTCCTGCCTGGGGTTGCCTTTGATCTAAATTTGGCCTCAGTAGAAGATGTACACAGTCATTTTCATATGGAGGCTTTGAACACACTGATGGAGGGCCCGTTGCTGCTGCGCTCACTTTTATCCTCCGAGCCTTTTTCCCTTGGAACCCTGTGAGCATATGGCGAACACCCCTCACCGGAGTTTCTTACAACAGGAGGGGCCGCCCACTCTTAACATCTCCTATTCCCCGAGTCCTTCCATCACTCTGGGTTTAGAGATGTTGGGAATTAGTTACACTAGTAGAGCTTTAACAGCGATGCTTACGAGGCAAAGTTTGTTTTAATAGACACAAGAGGCTTTTAAATATCCAAGTGTCAGTGAACTTGAAAAATGAGCAACATAAAGATAAATGTGGTAAATTGATATCTTGATCTCACCCACCTGCTCCTTTTTTCTCTGAATGAGGTTCTGTGTAGGCGGTCATCCAAGTGAACCAACAGATGATGCATAAGTTGCAATATTAAATATCTTCAATATAAGATTGGAAAACTAGATTTGCCTATCACATTTTTCATTTCTGTAAGTGTGTTCTGGGACATGAAGATCACCTTTCTCACTCTGGTCTTTCACTTTGCTGAAAATGAAACCTGCCCATTGTTTGCTAACACAGAGCTACAGTCTTTTGGTCTGTTCGTCTCGAACCGAGTAGCCGTCATCTGCTGCCAAAATGTCCGTCAAGAGACAACGACCAAAGCAGATCTGCTGTATCAAGCTTGTCGTCAAAAGAGCTCAGGCTGAATGAATACCTTTTGAAAAACGATGTTCCCTTGATGCTCACAGAGAGTTCAGTCAGAGATTTGTTTCTCTCCAGTGAGGGCTTGTGTAATGGGACAAAGATTTTACTGTCACCACTCACCAGAAAGCAGCTAATGAAAATTTGGGGCCTAATTGGGAGAAAGAAAGAGTCATATTCCTTTGGAAATAGTCAGAAATTAGAAATTATTATTTCATATCTCTTTAAGAGTTTCTTGGTAAGATTTTTATAAATACTGCAGGCACTTTATGCCTGGTATTTTTGGGCTGAAATATACAAATATTAACAGATTAAACAAGTGAAATAGCAATTAAATTTTTAATTACAATTAAAACGTAATTAGAGCTGCCTAGACAGTCATTTTATTTACTTGGTTTCTGGGGATAAAGATTTTCATCTTTCCATTGTTAAATTCTTTCCTTGTGAGAGCCGTTACACTGTAAGTCTGTGAACAAAAATACATGTGCTCTCCGGAAGGGATACAGCATTTATCTCATTACCATTTCTTAAATGTTTACAGCCATTGTCTTCCTTTACAGTGCAAACACCGTGCTGTACATGTAAAACCGCTGCCGGGGTTGTTTTCCTGCTTTTATCTTAAATACATTCTTTCCAGATTGTTCAGCCCTAGAAACTGGTAATTACCATATATTATCACCTCCACAAGCTCCACCACTAGGGTTGCCATGTTTGAGGTAATTATATCACTCCCAAGTTGTCTGTATAATCACTTAACAGAAGAAGCAGCCCTGTATTTGTGAGAGCTTTGACACAAACATGGAAATGTTTAAAATCTTTCCTTAAGCCTTGGGGATACACAGATGACAATATTTGAAATTCACAGGATTATGTGAGTTGTTTGGGCATTACTGAGCTGATTCCTGTTCTCAGTTTGGCCTGAGGACATTTACAACATGCTCAGTGAACAAAATAAGGAACCTGACCAGAACAAAAGGACTGTATGGAGGAGATATACAGGAGCAGGGAATAGTAATAGAAACCAAGAGTAGTTATGAGGATGGCCTTATTTATTTACTTTCAATACAAGTTTCAATTTATAATTTATCTTTAGTTATAAAAGCTAAATGGAAATTATAATGAAAACCTTTGGGCCAAATGAGCTGTCATATCTAATGACATTGGAACCGGAAGATAAATTGTTTAATCAACTAAATAGCAGCTTGGGAGTTTAAAGAAGGATACGTTCATCTAAATTAATTATATCTGTTCATTTGAACAGTTTATACCCACTAACACCACCATTGCATTGGGGCAGAAGTGGAATTTTCAGAGGCAGATACCTCAAAATCTGGACAAACCATAAAAAAGTCCTGTAGATAAGGAAATGTAATTAGGTGGATTCCAAGTTTAAAAAAAGGATTTATAATTTGATCTGCCACACTGATGTATTACCTCAAAATTCTTTATTGGTTATCTTTTTTTATGTACATCATTGGAAGGCTGTTATATTTTCACATTCAAGATGTGATGTTCGGCAACAAATGTTTTTCAAACAGAGTTTTGGAATGAAACTCTAGCGTCTCTCTAACATCTATACTTATAACTTAACCTCACTCTTACCCCAGGCCCATTTGAGGGTTGGAGATTGTAAACAGCACACCCATGTTGAGACACATCAGACTTTTTCTGTGCACCACAGACATCATTATCATTCCAACGCTTATTTCAGCTGACTGTGATATTGTGCTGCGTTTCCGTGTTTGGTGTTGTCTGTTTCCATCGCGCCAGCTGTTGGGTTATTTATAACTGTGGTTGCTGATCTAAATGAGATAGTAATTAGGTAGCAATGCTTTTGAGGAGACATCCGTGCCTTCTCATCCATCCATCCATCCATCCCTCCCTCCTTCCTTTCTTCCCACCCTCCTTTCCATTCCTCTATTTTGCCCTCACTCTCACTCTCTCCCTGCTGTCCCCAAGCACACCAGGAGACAAGCGGGAGATAAAGGGAGACTTGACTTCACTGAATAATTGAAGGGGTTTTTACAAGTGTAACAGCTCACTGTCTGACCCCATAAAGACACCACACAGGGTCTTATCAGAGCTAAACGGAAATACTCACATGCACATCCACACAAATGTGGACAGTAGATGTCATAAGGTCAGAGGCAGAGCCCAAAAAAAAAGAACAGTTTTTGACTGGCTGTAGCAAGCAGTAATCACACTGTTGGCATGCCACTGACATGCTGAAACCTCTTGTACCTCTCCAAAGAGAAGAATAAAGATGAGCTACTCTTGTGGTTTCAGCAGACATCAGACCCCCCATCTCCCTGTCATTACAAAAGAAGGCAGAAACATGCCTGTAAGCTGCACCCCCCTTCCCTAGTGAACACCCCTTTACCTCATGCTAATTTACAACTTTCAAAGCTTGTAAACTTTATCTAATTATACACAAGTCGATAGACTCCCTCACCCAGCTTTTTGGCAGGTTGCAGTGTTAATTTATGAAAAACAAATCTGAAATATGCAGATGTCTTTTGTTTGAAGCAGCTGTTTGGTCCTGTTGCCAGGTTTCAATCAGGCCGTCTCTGGGGACGCCTGTGTGTGCGATCTGTGGCCAAGGCCCCCGTTTGATGTCTGACAGGGACAGAGAGATGAGGCATAAGTGAGTGTGCTCACCCACAGCCAATCCACAATAACTGTACATGGTGTGCATGTACCTAAACAACTACTGTTATTCAGTTCTTTTTAAAATAACATAACATGATATTTCTGGTCTGTTATCAAAGAAATGAAGAATATTTAAATATATATCAGAGACCAAATCATAAATAAGTCTTTCTTCTAACAATTTTGTGATGAAATGAAGCTACTACATACATCAAGTGACTTGAATGAATTTTAGTCTTAATTATAGGCATATTTATTATTCACTTTCAGCTGTCTATCATGTAAGTTGAGGTATTGTTCTCATTTTGACCTTTGACTCTTGCCTGCATCTTGAGAGGACCCAGCAAAGCAGAATAGTTTCATTTCTCCTACAAAGTACAAGAAGTGAACTCTTACTTGAACTTTGATCTGTTTTCTAATCTGAATTAGAGGATGTGTTTCAAAGCTGAAGAAACGCAGACATACAGAAGATGCTGAGTTTTAACCATCGGGATGCCAAGGGACATTTACATCGACCGTGTTCTGACAAACGCTGTCAGCCGAATTCATTGCTAATTTATGGTGCTCATTAAGTGACGCGGAACACACAAAAAAAAAAAAAAATCAGAGCAATTATCATTTATCTTGATATATTATTTACTAGGGATCATTTTCCTGCTTGGTTGGGGACTGGGGCGAGAGAGATGGAGGGGGAGGAGGAATGAGAGGAAGGGGGTGAGGGAGGGAGGACCACAGGGGTTTGGAGACAGCTGGCACGAGACAGGCAGAGAGAGATATGGAAGACAAGAAAGACAGTGTGATGAGGGTGTTTGACGTGATGAGGGTTTTTTCCCCAACACATTATTTAGGGTTTTTGTATTAAAATCTCAACCTAAATTTGATGTGTGGCTCACTCACAGAGATGTGCAAATAAAATACTTTGTTACTGGTGGGAGTAAGCATACGATCTGATGCCTGATCATACGCTTACATATCATATGATCATTATTCACTTGTTTAAAGTGCACTGTCCAATACAGCTCATACAGCAATGATCACACAATGTCACAAAATGTCCTGCTAGGAATATCAATTAGGCTGATATGATTGGTATTATGTTTAATAGTTTAATCTGAATAATTTATTACCGCATTCATTTCGACACAGTTTTAATTACCAGGTACAGCCAATACTGGCAGCGTAATGGGCATTTACACTGGAGTTTGATGTGGAGGCACATCTGCTAAGTTACTTTACAGCTAGGCAGTTCTAGTAAACAGAGCTAAAGGTTTCGATGTCTCATTTAGTCTATAATCAACTACAGCCACATTTTGGATGACAATGGTAATAACACTGGTGTGGCACAGGGGCTTAATGTGTCTAACATGTTTCCCTAGATGTATATATTTTCATTTGTAAAGATACACACTAGAAACAAGTCAAACTGCCAAGTGATGATAACAACAACTAAAGATATTGAAAAAGATCCTCCTCAAATGATAAATGGTCTGCACTTACGTGGTGCCTTATAAATTCAGCAGTACTATAAACTGCTTCACGTTGTCTTTACTTATTCACACAACTTGTGACAGTTAATGGTGTACAATAAACAGTCACAGTAAATGGTAACAAGTACATCAGTTAATGGTCTCTGTAAATCACCAATGCAAATGAGACAGTGCCTCCCTTTTGACTAAAAAACATTTTCAGTCATGTGAAAAGGTTTTCATAGGACTCTATGCAGTCCTGTGAAAAACTAAGTACACCCCATTACTCAGTAGCTTGTAGAACCACTTTTACCTTTTGCAAAGTCGAAAACTTTGCGTAGCCATGCTGGCATGGTCTTTTTAGAGAGAAGAGGCTTTCTCCTGTTAGCCCTTCCAAACAAGTCATACTTGTTCAGTCTTTTTCTAATTGTACTGTCATGAACTTTAACATTGAACATGCTAACCAAGGCCTGTAGAGTCTGAGATGTAGCTCTTGGGTCTGACCTTAGGGTGAATTTGCTGGGATGTCCACTATTGGGAAGATTGTGGCATTGTGTTAACACACACCTGAATGCTCCAGACCAGCAAACTGCCAAAACTTCTGCTCTTATAGAGGTAGTCACACTTGCTGTTGATCAGTTAATCAAGTGCTTCTGATTAGCAGCAACTGGCTGCTATTTTACCTTTTTAATTCCTGTGGAAGCAGTAAGGGTGTACTTGGTGTTTCACAAGACTGCATAGTCCTATGAAAACTTTCTTGTTCACGTGACTGTATATGATAGACTGATCTTTGTATTGTTTTGAATAAGACTCTGGCTTTGAATAGAGTTGATATATGTTGAAAGGTTTCAAAAATAGTGAATAGACTTTGACAAAATGTGACTGTGATGATGTCATTACACTTAAAAAAAAAAAAAATTAAATGAATAACCATACTGGATAAGCTTTGAGTTAATACTGCTGACATTATTATGCATATAAAGTAACTAACATTAAGATTGAGCAGTTTAAAACTGGAAAATAAATATTCTTAAGACAACTTTGAAAATGTAGACAATCTGCTCTTACATAGTAACTTATATTATTCTCAAAATAATACTATAAATACTTTATGGATGCATATAGGATTGCAATTTTAGATTAGATGAGGTTTTAATAGCTGTAGATTGTGATAGGCATCACTGTCAGATACTGCAATTTAGTATTTAGTATAATCTGCTGTTGCAAGCACCCTGAATGCCCGTATTTTCACGTTTTAGTATAAATGAGAAAGTCTTCATACAACAGCAGAGAAATTGTCCCAATTTGTCTTTGATGTCCCGATTTTTCTTTTCCTTGGTCTTCATTACCCCAGACTTGGTTGTTAGTCATATAAATGTCACTGAAATCACACTGTAATTAACTTTATGAATGTTGTGCATCCCCGCCTTGTTTTCTTCCTCCACCATTTTACATTCTTCACTTTCGCTCTCTATGTCTGTTGTTTTTTTTTTTTTTTTTTTTTTTTTTTTTTTTTTTTTTTTTTTTTTTTTTGCCATCTGCATGTCCACATAATATCCCCCACGCCTTCTCTCAGTCAGTGTAGTCTTTTATTCTTTTCCATCCCATTTTCTGGAGATCTGTTCAATTATTGTGTGCAACTTTTTTCTGCTTCCTTTCAATTTTGTTCTCTCTTTCTTTCGCCTCATTTCTGTTCCACCCTTTCACTCTCTGCGTCTCCCAAGTTTTTTCCTCCCTTTGTGTCTTGGTGACAGATGCCTAATTGAATGATGAATGTCCCTTTATTATGCTCTAATTGAACTCCTGTTTTTTTTTTTTGATTGGCTGGTGCTTGTGCAGCTGGCCTTGTCTGATTGGACGAACAGATCGTTTCAAGGGTTCAGGGGCACGATGCTGGTAGGGTTGCCACTACTGCCAGCGAGTGGCTGCTGGCAGGAGGGGCAGAGTTACTCTCCATCTGTCTTCTCACACACACTTACACAAACACACACTGATACTAGCGATGAGCAACCTACCCACCATCACCTCATCCCATATTCTCACCTCTCACACAAGGGAATGATGTGGGTGTGACAGAGTGCACATGCTCCTTTGAATCTTAATAAATTATGCAAATGCCTACTGTTCAATGGCCAAATATTAATTATGAGCATTTTTCTGTATTTTACTGTCACCCCTTTGCCCTTGTGATCTTGTCTTTGTGGTTCTGTCCAGACTGATGTTACTCAGCACAACCCCCCCCACCCAATCCAAACACCATCCCCTAATGCTTCATCTCTTCCACACAGGCAATGTCACATGTGCACTCAAACACACACATGCATTTAATGTCACACATGAGCAAGGACACATACATACATTTACGCACATGTGACCAATGTCGAAACACGCATAGACATGCATTAAAAAGCACAAACATATAGACACACTGGTGGGTGTCTTGGACTGGCCCTGACCTGACAAGCAGGCGATGAAGATTAATGCGTCCTCTCTGAGTGACAGGCTGGGGAATTGAAGGGCAGAGGGCCTCGTTAATCAAGAGCCTGACAGGTGCCATTCAGGCCCTCTGAACAACCGCAGCTCCCGTAACACACACATGCACACATACCTAAAAGCACACACAAGACACCCATTAAGACACAAACATAAAGCCTCACTGAAGCAGACCTACACACATTCCTCGCCATTACAAACTTTGCTCTCTTACCTCCTTTTCCTACCGCATCCACTTTTCCAGTCGAACAAGCCTGAGTTAAGCACAAGCAGACTTAATCATGCACTGCCAGAATTAAAACTCATTCCTCAGAGCCAGGCTGCCAGCATGAAAATAAGAAAATCAATCGGGCGCTTGGCAGGCCTGCCCATGTTCACAGACTACAGGTCTTTTCCGTATTCATTTGCAGAGGCCTTCGAGCTTAAGGGACTTGAGCAAGGCCAGGCTTTATGATCATTCATTATAATTTACCAATAACACCAAGGACCAGGATCATTACTGACTGACCATTAATGATTAATATCCTAATTCTCCTAGAATTTCTTCTTGTATTTAGAGCCAGAGGAGTAGGAGGAGAGGATGTATCTGTATTATCTTTGGTTAAATGAGCCAACTTAATACAGACATTGTTTAAGCAGCAAATGGAAAATGTTGCAATGCTTTTTCGGTGTGGTTAAAAGCTTATAGCTAAATGCTGTGGTTTCTAATACATTTCACCTATTAAATCCAGCTCACTGAGTAAGGATAAACCTCAAGAAGGAATTTCACAGCGAACAGATAGGAGAGTTAAATTATCCCAAAGTGGCTAGATCACAGCACTTTGGCACTGTTTGTGTTAGTCATATTTTGAGTTATTTATTTTAAAGCAAATTTCTATCATACAGCAAAGAAGAGAGAAAATTGGTTCACTTAAAGTAAAAATGCAGCATGCAATTATGTTCCAGCAAGCATTGTACCTATGGAATCCTTAAGATAAAACATTATACACCTCAAACATATTAATCTTCTTGTAATAACCAAGAAATTCACTCTTACTCTTGACAAGTGTTAAACTGTAATAATGAAAAGGATGTAAGAATGAAGAGGACATTTCATCATTTCTGCCCCTAGCAATAAAACCAAGACCCCATACTGTATCTCTTTACCTGTCTGAATCTTTCAGTGAGCCTGCATTCGTTTGTGTAGTCTGCTTTTATTAGCTAATGGAACTTAATATTTCATGAGCTATTAATGGAAATCCAGCTTGTAATTAGTACAGTGTCAGAGAAATACGGGCATGTATCTTCATTAGGCATCAGAGCAAGTCTTTTCATCTTCATTACAACCGCTCTGCATCATTTTTCACTCTCTTATTATGCCTTTGTTTTTGTTATCCACTTGTCACTGCATGCTTGTTATGCAGTGGGTTGGTGGTCCACAGTGACAAGCATGGCCACCTTTTACAGATCTTGACTAACAATCCTAGAATGACACTCTGGATGTATTCTAATCTCCAATCTCCAAAAGCAGAGTTACTTAAGGACTAATCCTTTTCATCTTATTTTACTCAGAGAAGGCAGCTGGTGGCTGCTCAGATTATTAGTGTTTCAAAAGGACTGATAAAACCTATTGTGTGTTTTCATTCTCAGAGATGAGAGAAGCATTAAGCAAATTATGTTCTGGTCCTTCAGCACATAAACTCTCCGTCTAAATGACACAGCCACATAGTTAATGACAGACAAGACCATTGACCTTTGGACACTCTGCTTACTGTAATAGTATTCCAAATGTCAAGCCCTCATGTAATAAAGTAGTTATGCCTCTAGATGGTGTTTTGACAAGAAAAATTACTAGATGAAATATTTTCTCTGAAGGCTTTTGATATATCTTTTCTTTTTTAAATGGATTCGTGAAGTCCAGTGATAGCTGTTTCAAAACAGCAGGTCTGTGCAAGGTGTGCTTGTGCTATAAATTGCCTAGGTACCCCTCCATATTTTCAAAATGTCCTTTTTTTACTTTCCAACAGTTATGTGTGATTGTCAGGAGTTTATTGCTGCTCATATCTGTAGGAACACTGATGACAGTTTCCAGCCAAAGGCCTCAAGGGCGCGCATCATTGTAAGGCAGCCATTGCTCTTTACCATGGCAATTCATGGGGCCGCTATTTCCAGTTGTATTATCTTAATTGTCCTGGCAAGTATGTTCAGTGGTTATATTATCAATTTATGGCCCCTCTTGCCACCCCATTAATCCAGCCGTTAAAACACTGTAACCAGTGGTTCAAACTCTGTGAGAGGAACATAAACCTGTCCCAGGATTGCCTGTGGCACTGGAGGCAAGATAAGGATCTGACAAGAGGGAGGGGTATGCTTTTTCTTAAACATTTTTCTGCAGGTATCTTGTCATTGCTGGAGACATCGGTTGGCATTAAATCATTGTATGTTGAAATAGAGGCAATATAGAGAAGAATAACTTCTATATTTCAGTGTTGTCATGGCACTGGAAAAGTTATCGTTATTTCTCATTCTTAATTAAGCGATGAGAATATATCTGTGAGGAGCGCAACAAGGTTATGTAAGCACATTTCTCACTGAGCAACAGATGATGTAAAGCAAATAGTTTTCGATCACAAATGGTATGTCACAACCACATAAACTGCCTTGTTTTAGTTTTGTTTTTGTTGCTAAAACAACACAACATTTTATCTGACAAAACAAGTTTTCTCATGAATCTTAACTCTATGTATCGGGAACAGTAGTTTACTCAGTAGCTTTGTCAAACTTTTGATCATATATAGAGGAAGTTATTTCCATAAGATGCCAAGAATCATTCTTGAATAGAAACTAAGGGTACAGGCTCCTTAGACAGCCATCTGTCATCACATAATCAAAGTAATAGCAGCTGAGCAAACTGCATATGGACCTTGAGTTAAGATTTTACTGACAAAAAAATCAAGGAACCCCACACTGTATCATTAGGTGTGCATTGTGTTGGTTCTAAGTACATAAAGTTTTCTATTAATCTAAATTGACTGCATTTATATAGTGCTTTTCAATCATTCAAAATGATTCAACTCACTATATTTGTACCTGTTGGTAGATTTTGTTTGCAGAAAGCATCCATACTCACATTTACAAATGACAGACAACATGGTATGGAAATACTTGGGGTGCTGATCAGGCCACAGTCACCAAAAATGTATTCTTTATATACATCACATTTTTCTTTCACTCTCACACTGATGATATATTGGGGCAATTTTGGGGTTCTGGATCTCTCTGATGGACACTTTGACATTCAGAAGCCAGGCATCGAATCATTGACTATTCGATTAGTGGGACACCCCCTCTACCTCTTGACCCCAACAGTCTTGTGTATATATTGAGATCATTGCTGTTTGAAGTCATGGCTGCTGATGGTTAGAACTGTGAAAGAGAGAGACACTCTGCTTCTAGGTAATGTCATATGCCACAGGTTAAAGGTCCAAATGCCTGATCCAATTATAGGCTTGTCATATACTGCACATGATCCAGACAGTTGTCCTTGCTTATCCACTGCAGCTGGACTATCAGAAAAAATAAATACTTAAAGCATTATTATTAGTATTTTGTCTGATATACAGCTCCGGAAAAAATTAAGAGACCACTCCAAAATTATCAGTTTCTCTGATTTTGCTATTTATAGATATATGTTTGAGTAAAATGACCTTTTTTGTTTTATTCTATAAACTACTGACAACATAACTCCCAAATTCCAAATACAAATATTTTCATTTAGAGCATTTATTTGCAGAAAATGAAAAATGATCAAAAGACCAAAAAAGCTCCAGTGTTTTCAGACCTCAAATAATGCAAAAAAAAAACCAAGTTCATATTCATTTTTAAACAGCACATTACTAATGTTTTAACTTAGGAAGTGTTCAGAAATCAATATTTGGTGGAATAACCCTGATTTGCAATCACAGCTTTCATGCGTCTTGGCATGCTCTCCACCAGTCTTTCACATTGCTGTTGGGTGACTTTATGCCATTCCTGGCACAAGAATTCAAGCAGCTCAGCTTTGTTTGATGGCTTGTGACCATCCATCTTCCTCTTGATCACATTCCAGAGGTTT
>VUQI01013883.1:3172-26975 GCA_015106735.1 Paratilapia polleni
TGTGTGCGTGCAAAGGTATGCAAAAATACATATAGATGAGGATATCTTAACAGATCTTTCTTAATGGAAAAGTTTATGAATATGCAAGTAAATATAAGATGTTTACAATATTTACTATCAAGCAAATATATTTAGTTTAGTTCTCAATTTTGAATATTTTTAAGCACCAACAATTGTAAGACACATTTAACAAAATGAAACAATCATCACAAATCATAACAATGTCCATAACATACCAATATAAATAATCCAGTTCTCAGAAGTGCAGGGCAGACTCTTTTCATGTACCAATAGCAGTTCTATAAAGAGAAGCATACTTGACAAGCATACTGTCATCAAGCCTCATACAAGGACAGAACGCCCAGGCATTTAATGAGTTATAACAAACAGTTCTCTAATCCCTATCAGATCTAAGTAAGGAAAATCTAGGTCTACTAAGTCTGCATAATGGAGCACTGCCTGTACATTCATCCTTGGTCTTACACTACTGTTCTCTGCTAGGGCCCTAATGCCATTTAAAAGACACACACAAGTACAGGAACAAGTTTCTTTTTTACACTCCCAGAACTAACATCCAAACTGGACTCTGTAATCCTGTGCCATTCTTTTAATCAACTGACACCCAGAGAGGGCAATATCTATTTTCATCTCGTCCTGATAGGATCTCTTTAGGATTTAAAGAGAGGCCTAAGCATGCTGCGCCCAGCAGCTCAGCTGTGATCTGGGGCTTTGGGGAGTTCTCATTAGGCGTTAGCGGCCCCCAGATCGAAGAAACCCAGTTCTGGCTAGTGGATTTTTAATCCTCCTATGGCCTGTGTTGGGAGATGGAGTTATTTAGAGCCCTTTGATTAGCCTCACAACTGCACTTTGATTAAGAGAACTTTGAAAGATCAAGCTGATGGGCTGTGATTTGGACGCGGTGGATGTGTGTAGAGGTGGCAGTATATTTATGTTGTTTGTGCGTTGGAAAATGTACACGTGAGTGTACACGTGAGTGTTACGTGTATATCACAACAGTGAAAAAGAGTGAAAAAGTACCTTTGGGTCTATGGGTGTGATTTTATGAATGAAAGTTTGAGTGTCTTTAAAAGCTTGTGTGCTGTATTTCTATATTCTATGAAACTATACAGGCAGAATATGTTTATGGCTGAAAGGAAGTAGAATTAAAGGACTGTCATCTGCCAGCTTTTCTGGCAATGCAAACAGAATGCAAATAGTTTGTGTCTTCTTTGTTGTCCTCATATTCAAACCACTAGGTAGTAGTGCCAGACTGAAATGTCAGCATCAGGGTGAGAGCGGTACCATCCAGGATCATGTCTGTCCTTAAGATGTAAAGGCGGGATGGGACTTGTTGTGCACTCCTATAGCTGTCTGGGCTGTTTGAAGTGACTGTGCTGGTCAAGATCAACGGAAAAACAGAGAGCAGGGTAAAGAAAAGTTCATTTCTGAAATGCTGACACATTTGTCTGACGTGCCTGGAAGAGTAAACAAATATAAATTTGCATTCAGGTTTGTGCCAAGCTGAAACCTCCAGCTGAAAAATTTAAGTTACAGTGCATAAAACGTCACCGCTAGATGTCAGTAGATTGCAGATTGCAGTCAACTGAACTGTGTTTTCTTACTCCTCCCAATTCAAGTGTGTAATCCTAGCTACGGTGGCTGCTGTAGAACAAACACCATTTTGTCAGGCAAGAGAGATCAAAAACATTAAATTTAGACTTTACCCCCAGCATGTTTCTACTACTGTTTGTTTATAAAAACGTTTGCATATGTTTGTGTATTTTAACATATTTGAATAATCTCAACACTTATCAATAAATCAGGAATAAAAAACGGATATGTGTCAATTAAATATTTTGCAGTATTTTATGTCTTTACCCCAGAGTCACCGCAAAAACTCTGGCCGCCGTTCATCTGTAGTGAGTATAGGCTGTCAGTCCACTGTTTACCTCAGCTGTCAATTTGCTGGGTGAGAAGCGCCCACCTCTATTTACTCTGCGGGAGGCTGGAAAACTTTGTGAAAGGAATCCGATATGACTTGATGAGTCAGTGACGCTCACTTCTGACCAATGACAGCCATACTGAGGGGAGTTGTTGAGGATATCCTGAACTGTTCTGTCGGTAAGTGCTGCTGTTTTAGCTGCTGTTAGCCTCTGTTAGCCGCTTTTAGTCAGTGTTAGTGAAGCTTTCTTTGAAGTGGATCTAACATTGCTGGACTTGGACACTTAGTGAATAAATTCTCATATGATGTGAGAATATAATCAAACTGTTTATCAGAGGGAAAGTGTGATTTTTAGGACACTCGAGCCATTAACATTAGCTGGCATAATGTTAGCTTATAACCAGCTGTTGTTGGTTATAAGCTAACAGGGGGGGGGTCGCATGTTTGCCTAAATTTAGGTGTTTAAAATGTTTATCAGATTTCCCCTTTATTTGGGAATTCTCAGGAATCCGGATCATTCTAATACAATTATACTGGGATATAGAGGGTTAGGATGAACTACCTGTCGAACAGAAAGCAGGCAACTTTGGCGTCATTTTTAAAACCCTTCTCTCTCTGCAACTCCTTCCATCTGGGAAAGGCTACTGTGCCAATATTTACACTCGTTTTATACCAATGCCAGTCGCGTTGTCCCTTTCCTTCCTGTTTTCGCTTCTTTGGTGAAAGGGGCCCCTTCTGAGAAGATAAAACATAGGCGTGATCCTTCATATCTTGAGTCTGAAGGTGCAGGCTCGAATTAACATTTGCCTCCACGACACCTGAATGCCTCCGAGTTCACTTCTCCTCCGCCTCCTCTGACAGTCTCTAGCCACATAGGTAAATTGCGATTAGGCGATTAATGTCCATCTCGGCCACTATATTCAACTTGCAACTTGGCGGCTTCCACAAACCGGCTCACCGCTCCTATGTATTTTTAATGGATTAATTCTAAGTTTACGAGAATGCATTGATTTGCTGGAAGACGTAATTACACACTGATCAATGTATATTCATGAGTACAATATTCTGTTTTTCTATACCCCAGTAGAATTCTATTAGAATGATCCGGATTCCTGAGAATAAAGGGGAAATCTAATAAACATTTTAAACACCTAAATTTAGGCAAACATGCTTATTTATTTCCGGCAATTACAAGTGCCAAAAACTGCAGTCCCCTGAATGGCCACTTGAAGCTGGTTCTAAAAGTGAGTCAATCCCCACAGACTCCCTTGGGGAAACTCTTAATTTCATCCATGGAAATGACTTATTTACATGCTGGTACAAAAACCTATCCTGGCTTATTTCACTAATAACTGTAGGGTGGGTGATTTTTATTTTTATTTTTTTTTAATTACTGGCTATTTGATTTTGTTCAGACTTAAAGTAGGATCGTGGCTGCTCTGATTGAAAGGTGGCAGCTGTAGCCAGTTGATGTGTGATACAACCCATCCAAGAGGTTTGTGCTCAGGTTTTTGCTGAATGAAATTCTAATTCAGAAACTGTCAGTGGTCATATCATAGAAAAAAAAAAGTTTCATTATGGGATTAAGGTGATCATTCATAAGAACTTTAAATTGATTTTCAGTGACCTTTCTAACTGACAAGAGAGTAGACACAAACTATTGCATCAAAATACATTCACAACATAAAAGAACTACTGGATCAACTCCTTATAGGAGTCAAAAGATCAGGTTTGGTTTATTTTGTCTGCATATGCAGTGCATACAGTAGAGGAACTATTATTGCTGACACCTTCTGATCACATCCTGCAGTGACACTCTCAGTCACCTGAGGAAATCACCCAGATTGGTAGCACTTTATAATAACTACACACTATTAAGCATTAGTAAGGCATTAATAAATACTTAATTCATCATTTATAAAGCATTACTCCTCCTTAGTATGTAATTATAAACAAGATATAAATGGTCAGGTGCATTATGTTTGCATTTGTATATTTGTATGTTCTGTATCTCTTTGTGCTTTGTCTGTGTCATTTTTCTGTTGTGAAGACAGCTGAGACTTCAGTGCTTTATAAGGCAAAAACAGTCCTCACTTTAGATGAAGTCACACAAAATACTGAACTAACAACTAGTTGCTGCCTGAATTAACCATGAATTATAATATTATATTATAATTATTTATAAAACTTACATTATTATTATATTTACACACTCACAAACAATGAGCTCATATCTTATTCATTATATGTATAAATGTGCATCTAAATACTTTGTTAATCACTTGGACTTTCTAAATGATACCATGAATATCGTATATATGAGCTTATTAATCAAAAATAAACCATTTATATCTTGTATATAAATTACATACTAAGGAGGAGTAATGCTTTATAAATGATAAATTAAGCATTTACTAATGCCTTACTAATGCTTAATAGTGTGTAGTTATTATAAAGTGCTACCGGAAGGGTAAATCTTCTGTCTTTCCTCACACATCGCAGAAATGAACAAGCGTCACAGTCATCTGTCCACCGCAATTTCCAGAATCAACTGGGCCTGCTCATTTTCACACACGCCACAATACATGATGGATATTAAATGCTTATTAAATGATTAAGCATACCATGCACTGCACCTTTGTTGAAGCCTGTAGATTTGTGTTTCTCCACTTATTTCTTCAGGTTTTCCCTTTAATTTATCACTTAGTTGCAGTTTTCCCATAGACACAGCAATTCTGACTGTTCTGTGCATTTACATCTAATTAATGAAGACAAACTGAGGCATTGCATGTAATTTATACTAAGATGAAGACACCCCATTCAATGTTTTGGGGGTTGTTTATAAGCTAATACGTACTTACTTGTAGTCACTCGGGTCTGTTAAAAACTGGGGAGGTTGTATAGTAGTATTAGACACATGAATATATCTTTCTTCAGTACTTATCCTAGCTGTCATAGGGCGAGTGGTGGGGTATGTCCTAGACAGGTTGCCAAAAATGTTCAGCAAAAATGTAAAGAATATATGATTTGTGGAAAATTTGAACTGCAGACTTAATTAAATACAATGTTAATGGAAAAACATATTAGACTGAAGTCCTCTTTGTTTCTGTTAAACGTTCCCATTATGTAGTAACTCAGTATAAGTATATGCAAAGTTTTTCCTGGTCTCTCTTAATGTGAGCCACTTTAGCAAACTATGCATAATTTAAAAGCAATTATGCAAAGTATTTATGTTTTGACAAGCTAACTTTAAGTATAAAATATCCATCTGGATAACAGCGCCAATCAGTCTGGTCACAGCCTTTGAGCATTAAAAAAAAAAAAAAAGAAATCAGAAAGAAAACACAGAAAGTCAAAAGACACTTTGGTTTGTAGTGCAGAGATGTCACTATTGCGGAGATATGAGGTTAAGTAGTGAGCAGCCCCTGCCACCTTAGCTTTGATTCTAGGGCTAAGTATGTACAGACATCTAAGGTGTTGACACTTCGCCCTCTAAGCCCTATTTCTTTTCCCTGGGATCAGTGAGGCTCACTGATAGCAGATTATCTCTGCAGCATTTTGCGGCCCAGTTGGCACCCTCATTTGTTATCTACTCACAGATACACTGAGGTATAGTCTGTGTAGGTAGAGGGAAATGTCAGAATAAAACATCTTAGACATATTCACGTCTTCTCTTTATTATTTTATGTGATGCCTGGATGTCTGTGAAGCAATAAAGTCCAACAAAACCACCATCTGTACTTTGATGGAACAGTCACAGAAATAGCAGCCTGTCAACTGGTAGAACTGGTTTATGTTTTAATGCAGACCAGCAAGGCAAATATGCAACTATGAAAAGCAATACAATTGCAAATACAGTGACATTTTAAAATAACTACTGAAGTCTTTGTTTAAATGGGGTGTTCTATGTTGATGTAAGTAATATATGACATACTGTAACTACTTGTTACACTGTGCACTTGATGCAGATCAAATTATATATATGTAATAATCTGAGCATCTGAGTATGATCTAGCGGATGAGAAGACTGCACTGATTGCAAGTGTCTCAACAATTGGATGTTTCCTTCTAACATGTTGTAAAGTTAGTACAAAGGACATGCCATCTTATGCCAAATGAAAATTGTCACAAGCTGAACAGGAAATGAAGTAACAAATTGCAAAAAGAGCATCCATTAATCCCGAGTCCATCTTTGATCCAGGCCCTTCTGTGTGCTCAATATGCAGGGATTTTGAAAAACATCTTCAGTACCTAAAGTTCTTTGATCAATGTGATACGTCCAAACTACTTATGTAGAGCATGTGATCACCAGGAAACACAGAACACACAAAATTAATCATGGGTAGAAGATGAACTTGATATCTAAATGTACATAAAAATGAGACATTTCATATGCTTTAGCTTGTTTTGATGTGCCACCTATCCCATATTTTTTATGACCCCTGAAAGTTTACCTAAAGTGCACTTTTTTGTTGATTTCTCCAATGAACTATCAGAAAACAGATAAAACATCCAGGGAAACAATGCTTGTTTCTGTTATTCTTTCACAGAAATTAACCTGCTTGCAGTTTTGCTATTAACATGTTTGGTCTTGGTGTATTTCTAGAAGCAGCATTTTGAGTGAATTAGAATATATCAATTTCAGGAAAGGAAAAAGGAGTGTTCAAATATACAGTGGAAGCGTTTGAATTAGTTTTTTTTGTCAATTTTGCTTACAATTAAGTCATTTTAGCTATATTTCTTAGATGCAAGAATGATGATTTTGTCACTGCTTTGATGTGGGCAGTAAAATATGAATCCTCATCAATGAGTACACCAGGGTTCTGGACATAGGAATTAAGTTTTGCTCACACACTGCAGGAAAGTTTCTTGCCAAAAAATAATTATTTCTGTGTCTTTATTTGGTTGAAGGACATTGCATGTTGCATATAGCAATTTGCTGAGCACACTTAATAGGTGACATCTGCAGAACTATGGTAAGCAACTATAAACTTGGAGAATACAAAAAAAACATATGGGTTGAATGTTAGAGACCCAAGAATTGATCCTTGTGGGATTCTGTGCGTCCTAGTCTTTCTTCTATTTTAATCTTAATAAAATACTGCAGTATCCATGGAATACTGCATCTATTATCATTGAAAGGCTGCATATACAATCTACTGTTGCCTGCCAATGTTGGGATCCAACTATGTGATAGATTTCCAAAGGATTTAATACCATAACTCTTGTAAATGCACCTGTCCTCAGGAGTTAGCTTCTACTACATCTGCCCTATATCAAGTGCACTCAAACACATGATACCACTTCACTATGTCTGAACATTTTGTAACCTTTGATTTAGTCAGTCTCTGGAGTTTGTACTCTATATTTTTCACAACTTCCTCTGTGAAGGATGAACACCATGTTTGTACATTGGTAAAGTTAGTCTAAGATGAGAAACATGTCAGACCCAATTAAAAGGCAGCCCACATGTCGCCTGACACAAAGTGACAGAATTGAGATTCAGTAAACAAAAATAAGAGCATCCAAACATCCCAAAGTAGTTCAGGCTAAATGTGAGTGTGTGTGTGTTTGTGTCTGTGTGTTTGCTCTCTTCGATGTGTCCTCTTGCTCCTGTGTTACTTTGATATTGGTTGACTCTCTGGAGGTCTGACGAGCCTTTGATACTAGAAGGGCACAAAATAATATCTTCCCTTTGAAAAACAATTTCAGGGAGAGGGGATCAGTATAAATAGGCCTTTTCATGTGCACCAGGGGCCGATGTGAAACTGATGGGGAATTTGTGATAGGCTTTTTTAAATGGCAATGCAAAATTGATGAGTGGAGGGGCCTGGGCTGTTGTCGCATGGATGGAGATGTGACTGCATAAGGACATCAAGGCCTGAAACACACACACACACACACACACACACTGCAACAGCTGTACAGATGTGTGAAAATATGAGCAGTACACAAAAACACACAAATGCACAAGTATACAGTAATACACACAACCGCACTTGGATGAGGGCAAACACACACTCTCTATTGGCTTTACACTTACACTCCAGTCGGGGCTTAAGGCTTAATCGAGATACAGAGTGCTCTAGAGGAGTAGAGAAGATGGCCTGACCAGTCGTCTCCCTTTCTCTCTCCACTTCATCCCTCCATCTTTCCTTCTACAAGAGCCCGCTATCCCTACTATCTCTTATCTCCTCACAACTGCAGACTGCGCCGCTCTCCACCTTGTCCCCTCCCCATCCACCACCACCACCTCTTCCAATCTTGATGGATATTGGGGAATGTAAGAAGAGTTTCCTGATAAAGCTGTCTAATGAACATACAGGAACTTTAGTAAGTTAAGCATCAAAACATCGAAGGCTGTTTGAACTTTGACTCCCCCTGCATTAGCGCAGAGTCCTTATCAGGCTTCTCGAGTGGAGAGATTAGCCACTTCCTAATGAAGTGGTGAAATCGTAAAGGTCTTACTCCAAGGCAGAGTGGATTGCTTCCAACGTTTTTCACTCTGTTATCTCCCATACCCAGATTGCCATTGCAAAAAAAGGGTAAGGTAAGGTTCCTCCCTCCTCCTCCCCCTTCTTGAGATTCAGGTCACACGTACAAAATATGACATCAGATCATGCACAATCCAACCAAAAGTAAACAATTCCATCAAACGTGGAAACACAGCAAATAACTTCTATATTTATTGCTCTATACTGTATGTTTAGTACATATATTTAAATATATAATTGCTATCATTTCAGTTGGTGTATTTGTCAAAGCAGAATTCTTCTACTTTTTGACCCTAAGCAGTTGTTAGGAGCGGAGATACGTTATCTAAATGATCCCCTGTGTTTTAGTCAATCACGGGGCTGCAGACAACTTATAAATCTTACATGCCTCCTTTTCTGTACCCTGTGAGGTCAGACACACATTGCATATTCAAAACCTGCATTAAGACACCCACCCTTTTCTCGAATTCCGTGTTCATTTTACAGCCCCAATCAAAACATATGCACTTTTCATTAACCATCAGATTATGATACAAATAGATGAGATTGTGATATATGCAAATGAACAGAATATAGAGCGATGATCTGTCTGCATAATGAATGTGGTCTTTGTTTTACGGTCATCAGGTTTACCGTTACTTACATCTGTACCACCGTTGATGGACAAGAGAATGTGATGATGATATTTTTGACTGACTTGAATGCATTATTAATATTCTTGGGGGATTCATACTGTTTTAAACTTAATCAAGGAAAGTAGCTGAATACTTTTTGTAAGAATGTTGAATTAATGCAGTTGAAAAATTTAAAACTATAATCTGTGCATTACTAAACCTTGAACCTTGAACAGTTTAAGTTGTTTACTGTTTAAAATACTGTTTACATCATATGCGGTGTTTAATCATTATGACAGACAGAGAACTTTGAACTTTTCTCAGTTGAAGAACAGAATAATTACTGTCTATATCTATCACATCTAATTATATTCCAGCAAATGATAGCAAAAAGCAAGCATGTAGAGTAAGAAACCTTTCTAATGTACTCTCGCACTTATTCGTACATTTTGGTATAATGCATATTCTGGTCGATGCATTATTCACAAATTAAGAGCCCGAAATTTCACTTTCACCTTAAAATCAAGCTTCCCAAACAGACAGGGGAGTGAGAGTACAAGAAGTGTTGTCAGTTCTGGCCAATGTACAGTACAACATGCATCTCAATCCCTGTAATAGCACTCCTTATTCTGACACATGTTAATAATTGATTGTTAAGTGATAAGGCTCACTCAAGCATGAGAAATAGCCGAGGCCTAGAAATAAATATGAAAACCCATCACAGTATAATTCATAAGGTTATGTTCGATCAGTGTAGGCGTCTCTCAGGGTGCTGTATTATTCATTACATAGTCTAATATGCTGCGTACTTCCTCCCTCTGAATGTGTCATTAATGGTCTCTCCTCTCATGGTTAGTTTCAGAGACAATGATTGACCACATGATTGATAAATGTGAAGTTTTCTTCCACATTGTCATTGTTCTAGTCAAATTATTAACATCTTAATTTACTTTACTTTAGATAAGAAACCCTATTTGTTGCCAGCCAGCCTCATGTCTCTATTCAGTTGTGGTGCTTACATGTACTGTAAGGACTCACTATCTTTTAACCAAGCATCCTGTTTGCACATGTCATTTTTTTCCAAAGACACAGCACTTATCACTACTTATTACACCATCCTCAGGAGGGCTTCTAAGTTTGATTTGTATCCAATATCAGGAGGTGAACTCCCAATGAGATTTTTATGCACTTTTCCTTCTAACTTCATTAGGTTTTTATGAGTGAGGGCGGGTGGGGAGGCTCCTCATGAAATCCTCATATGCATCAAAGTGCAAAGGACGGAAGGCTAGGATGGAGTTAGGGAGGGATAGATGTGCAAGAGAGAAAACTGGAATTTTTCGTGGCAAGAGAGAAGCTCTCTCTAGAGACTCAAAGATAGCCCTACGAGAGGCTCCCATCAGGCAGAGGCTGAGGAGCCTTAAGTGTTTTATACGAATTCAATACGGCGGTTAAAAATACCAGAGGGAATATCACATTCATATCTCTGTCGCTCGCCTCACTTAATACTGGGATGGTTGGCTGGGTGGATGGAAAGGAGAGGGGAGGAACAGGGAGGAAAGGGGGTTCATTTGGCCCTCTCTCAGCCTCTGCTGAGGACATGACAGTTAATTCTTGATCTACCAGTCAGCAGCTATTGGCTAACTCCTTTCTACACAGGCTCTTTATATAATGAAAGCATCCCATCAAATGCAATTACATTAAGACCAGTTTAAGCCAGTAACTGAGATGGTATAGCTATTTTTCACAGCAGTTAGCTTAATTATAACATCCATCATCACAAGTGGATTTGTTTTTGTTACTTTAGTGCCTTCTGTTCACCTCAAATGTGTTCATTTGAGTCAAAAGTTACATTCCTTGGGGGGAGATACTGTGTTCCAAACAGCAAAGAAAAACTCTATGGAGCAGTTTGTCTCTATGTGTTTTTGATGGGTTAATCTCGGAAATAGGAACAAGATTGTAAAAGTCACAGTGTAAGAGTACAATTCATAATTCTTTCCAGTCATTGTAAAAGACATAACTGAAAGATAAATACATGTATATTAACTGTTAGTAATGCTTTCTTTTAATATAGAAAGGGAAGTGTGGGGTTAAGTGAGGCTAAGATCCGCAAAGCCATGGGATTGCATCGTTTTTCTACCGTGTGACACAACGTCAAACTAAAAGTTCTTGAGTAAACATCTTCAAACAGAGTTGCATCTCTTGTCAGTGCCTACAGATCATTTGTGGCTTATGTTGGCTTTCAGACGCAATTGCACTACAATAATCATTCACACCATCAGCACGAGAGGAAATTGTCAAATGATGAAGTAGGACCATGGTCTTGTACACTCAGCATTACATTACCTTATTCCGCAACTATTATTTTCTGCTGGATTTTTTTTCTCTTATTACACTCGTCAATCACCTTTATCATGAAAACATAACCATCTGACAATAAACAATTGCTAAAATATCAGTCAAGTACTGTCTAATGTGCAAAGACCTATTGCAATGCTTTTTTTTTTAACCGTGGTCATAACTGGGTAGTATAAGTATAGTAAATGTCATTAATAACAAGTAGATACAAGCTAAATACTTTTTTTTTTTAAACTTTAGAAATAAATTTTCATTTTTACAATTCTGTTAGAAACTGTAAAATGACCAGAATCTTTTCTCGTAACTCATAAAACACTTCACATGCTCTGGTGTAAATAACAGCGCTGTGTGAACAGAAAACCCCTGCATTGCTCCTGATGTACTAAGTGGCCATTTGTTCTAAGTACAGATTTCTCTCTGTGTGTGTGTGTGTGTGTGTGTGTGTTTGTATTTATTCACGAAGGAGTGGTACAATGCATTCACAATCGTCAGAGATTGCCTGGGAAGCCTCAGTTTTCTTTGTTTAACTTCCTCTGTGGTGATTACACAAAAAGAAAAGTAATCGGTCTGCAAGTATTATGCCATTGTTTGGTTTTATCAATTAAATTAACCACCATTCCAAATCCTCCCATTGTGCACACAGAGTGACTCTTATCAGCTACTGTATCATGGCAGTGAGGAGAAAATGAGCATTCCCTTCTGTTCTTCAGCAATCTAATCATGAACAATACAAAAGAGACTCCGCATTTTTTTTCTGTCTTCCACTCACTGTCTTCTTTTCTTCAAGCCTGTGCATACAACCGTGCCTTTTTCGTGCCCCTTACTCTTCCCCTCCTTCTTCTCCTCTTTAGCTGCTCTTGGCTGCTCTTCAGTCTCACTTAAACCCATTAGCTCTATTACTGAAATTATTTTCCTCCTTCCTTTGTGCATAGGGAGTGAATTTCACAGTTATCAGAAGCTGTGGAGAATAGGGAAGAATAGCTGTGAGTCGCTGCAGTGTCTGTGTGTGTGTATCTAAGTGTGTGTGTGTGTAAGTGTATTTCATCTGTGTGTATTAGACTCCTTGGCTGCTCATGGTTGCTTCTTAATTAATGCTCCTTTGTCCTGCAGCAGTTATAAGGAGAGAGAGAGAGAGAGAGACAGGAATGGGATGAAAGAGTCATGTGCATTGACCTCATTGTGCCATTTGAGGGCAGTGCAGTCTCAAGGTTTTGGGTAAACATACATGCCTAGTGCATGTTTTGCTCAGGTTTAACAAAGGGGACGATGCAAAAGTTTTGCCTTACCTTCCTCTTTAAAATCTAGAGTTAAAAAGGGGATCTGTTAAAGATAAAAGTAAGATAACAGTAAGATTCCTACTAACTTAGAGGGTCTTGTACTTTATCTGTACCAGAGTGTCTGATGTTTGTGTCATTGTTTGTGTGAACTAATCAATTAATTATTCTATTTGTTTTTCTACTGGGGAAAAGAGTGCCTTATTTAAATGCTTTCAGTAGTGTAAATCCCCAGTCATATGTGCATAATAATGGCAGTGTGGCTGATAGAGGGAAATATCACACCAGGCACACTTGATATGAGATTGTTGTTTACAGTTAATTTACAGTTTAATATTTATGGTTATTTTGATGTCAGATTCAACATAGAGTAGACAATTAAATAAATAATATAATAAAATCCAATTACTTGGACAGTGAATAGAGAGTGTAGTTTGAGGTTTGTTAGCAGAAAAAAGAGAGTAGATTTCTATCCAAAACATGTAGTAAACATGTGCTACTAATTTCCTAATGTTTTAGTAATATGAAAAATAAAACGTATTAACTTAATATGGCAAGGTGTTTTTTTTTTTGTTTTTAATTTTGTTGCAATTAATGTAAATAAAATTACAAAATATGTATAATTTAGAAATGTATTATTTTTGATATGGTATTAAACCATAAAAAAAACTATGTTTAATTTGTGTGCATGAAACTCCAGCTATACACTGTCCTGAACAACAAATATTACTCTTGGCTTGACTGCCTGTTATATTTAACTTTGTGTGTATGGTTTTCTCAAAGCGATTTCGAAGGATGTAATTTATTGGGATATTGTGCGCACATGTGGACAGTGGGTGCATTTTATCATTACAAGATGTTCCTTATTTTAAATTACCCTCAATTAAGGAAAACCTTCTGACTCTGTGAGCCCGCACATTCAAACGCTCTGTCTTTTCTCTTTATATCCATGCCTCTTTGGCCTAGGCACTAGCTCAGTGTAAAACAAAGGCAAATAAGCTTGACGGGGAAAAGAGGAGCATGCACCAGCATCAAACATAATGACAGGACAGCCTTCAAAATAACTAGGTATATAGCATTTTGAAGAACTTTTATGACTGCACTCACATACAGTATGTATGTGTCAGCTTCTACTCACACAAAGGACCATTTTTTGCTGTGGCAGCCTGCACATGCGGAAGCTTCTTGATAATAGTTATTTTCATTTCATGGAACCGCGCTTATGCTCTTTTGTGAATAAAGAGATGACAGTGTTGCCACTCTAAGTGGTGTTTTGGTACCCACTAAGAGAATCAGTGGTTCTGCGGAAAAAGCCATTGCGCCGAGTTTAAGGTTTTTTACATGGTAACTGCCCTGCTGTTGCACCACAGTGCACACGTGTTTGAAAAACTGGAAGGTGGTTTATGTGCTGTCTTATATTAAATCTCTGGAAAGGACAACAGCATTTTACACAGTTTTTATTGCAGTTATATTGTTGCGATTAAATTTAAATATACAGAACATTAGCACGCCAAGTACCAGGAAGCCCCTTTAAGTGCACATGGAATATTTGGGGGTTTACTGGAGGATCCCCTGTACCACATAAAAGTAACCACACATTATAAGCCAAAGAAAGATGAAAACTGACTGCAATACACACACACACACACACACACACACGCACACACACACACACGCACACACTATACTGCTTGTTTGATTGTACAGCACTATATGATTGATAATGTGATCTAGTGATCCCTCCTGAGTAGCAGCGCAGCGCAGGGCTCAACAGCAGCAATGGCTCCATGCTTACTCGACCATAACCCTGCTCTCACTGGGACCTTCTATGTGTGTGAAGAAGTGTGTGTGCATTTCCATGAGAGGTGGTTGCTCATAAGATTGCATTTTGTGGAAATCTGACTACACCTTATACTGGTACAATATCTGTAAAAACTGTAATTTTTCTAAGCCCCTTTAATTTTGAACCTATATAGCTTAATGAACGGCTTTTATACCATTTCCCTGGCACTGCTATTATCCACCTTAAACCTCTGCCCTACAATGAGTGTGCGCGCGCATGTGTGTGTGTATGTGCATGTGTAAGTGTATAAGAGACAGAAAAAGAGCACTAATTCCAGGCACCTCCTTGTCATTGTTCTGCTTTTAATACCACCTCCCTCCTTCTTCTCCACCTTTCCCTCCCTCCCCACCAATCTTTTTCCTTTCGCCTTCCTGCTGTTTGTTTCCTGTGACAGGGGAAGTGGCAGCTCCTGGTGACCCTTGAACCCTGGCTGGTCACTTAAGCAGATACATGGGACGTTGAGGGCTTTGTTGGAGGACGACAAGGACTCTGAGAAACCAAGGCCAGTCCATATCAGAGGAAGGGGGAAAACAGAGGAGAAAGAAGTTAGTGTTGTTGTTGTTGGTGTAAGAAGGGGGCTCCCATAATTCGCTCCACTTTCATATAGTCAGGGTGGTAATACAACCATAAGTCAAATGTTGGAGCAGTAAAGGCTGACAAAATCTGTTCAGGATAAAGTCAAATTAAAAATCACAGTTTTTACCCTAATGAAACAATATTTTAATCATATCATGAACAATAATATTTTAGATTAGAATACAAAAATTATATTACAAAACATACAATTTAGGAATAAAACAGTACTGCAAAGAAGAAGAATAAAAAGAGGACATGTACAAAGGGTATGTGTGTACAGGCCACTGGAGGATATCACAGATACACTACTTCTCTGAAGCAGGCTTTAAAAATTAGAATTTAAATTTAAAATTTAATTAAAAAATTAGAAAAATAAAACCTCTCAAACTAGACCATAAATTGATTTATTCAAGTATTTCCTGAAACAGAACAATTAATGCTTCAAATGTAAAACACTTTAACACTGTATTTGTCATTGTTTTCTTCACTGGCCTCTGCTGAAACATTCCACTGTCACTCCCTAATTAACTTACCAACTGTATTCAAAAGTAGCCTACCCTCTTCATTTGCTGTATGTACCCAAACACCAACCACTGCAAAACAACAGTTCACAATCTAAACGCACTGAATATGATGCTTTTTCTCTCATAGCGTTGTGTTGTTTTCCATAGAACCACGTTGTCTCAAAGGCTCCGTTAATGAATTCTGGACAATTAGTGGAATTGAAATTTATTGACAGAACAGCAGCAACCCAGTCTGCCTTCCTGCCCGGCTGCGTGGCTCTCATTGTCCAGAGTGTTCGGAGCATATGCTATTGAGCTGCGCTGCTTGCTTGACAGCAAAGGGCTGGTTCAATTACATCAATTGCTTGATGACTGAGGAGAGAGCAGCGGGGCCATGCATGCTAGTTTGTGATAAGAGGGGAACTCTGCAGCACCATGGCCCTCATTATGCAAGTCTGACAGTAACCTAGAAAACCTAGGAAATTGTACACAATACAAAGCATATGTTTCTTGTTTCTTTTGGGGAAGAAAATTGATTCCAAGAAAGTAATGGTGTAGACAATGTGAGGCTGACCAAAGCTCTGTCACAAACTGATGTACTGTTTTGGGGTGGGTGGTGTATTCATTCCAATGGATATTTCTTTTTAAGTTATCCTCCACATTCTTTTTCTGGGAGGATAAAGGAAGGAAGCATATGCAGCAAGTAACCCACATAATAACTACTCTGGGGTTTTATTGTTTTCCGTCATGGATGATTTTACATAAACTTGTTGACATAATGTTACAACCTACCACGAAGTCTTAAACAGACTTTCAGATATGGCTTCTGGCCAACCAATAATAAAAAGTTGGAATTAAAAAGAACAAACAAACAATTTAGCAAAAACGAAATAAATTAATTAAAAACCAATTACATTATACAACACAATAATTCAAAAATCACTAACAATTTATTGTTGTTTCTTTGTACTTAGTTTTGGGATCTGTATGCTTTATATGATTGTACATATTGTGTACATTTCAGATTAATTTTGTCCCAGAACAACCTGTCCTTGTCTTCTGTGCTTTGTTCCCAGACAAAGACACAGCACTGTGACATTCACTATTATTTATGGCAGGCTTTGAATTGACTCCTCAGCCCAACGAACTGCAGTTAGCTAGTTAGCTAGGAGCATTCTGTTTGTGTCAACAGCCCCTTTGTGTGTCTGGAGTGATTTATTATGTAAAAGAGGGTTGGTTTGGGGGGAGTAAGGAGGGTGACACTGACCTTCCTTTAATTAACACTGATGGAGACCAAGGTGAGAGGCAAGATGATGAAGATGGATCTTTCCACATAAATCATCCCTCCTCCAGGCTGGTGTGTATGTATGTGTGTGTGCAAGTGTGTGTTAACGTCATTTCTAACAGAAATAACCTTGTGGTTCACAGGTTAAATGAACGCTTGCGTAGGTGCAGAACCTCCATTATTTACCCCCAATGGGCTCCCCTTTGTGCTTATTTACTCAAAGATTTAATTGATTAATTCCCCACTTCTCTCAATGTAATTTTTTGCAATATTTCTAATGTATATTTTCTGTGGTCCTTTGGTAATAGACAAAAAAGGCAATTTAAAACAAGTCCATCTTGATGAATGTGCTTCTATTGCACGAAAACACTAATGTATCTTGTACAGCATGAATACAGTCTCCTTCTACACAACTTGAGGCCTACATTGTGTATACATATATTCAGCTATTAAATGGTTTTCAAGGTGCATACATATAAAGAAGAACTCATGCAAAATGAGAAACAAAACATGTTAAATATTATTTGAGCTGATATATTTGGTCAGTCTTAAAAAACAAACAAACCAAAAAACACACTTGATAAATGTTTAGGTTAGACATCAGTGAAGAGAAGACATCTACTTAGGTGTATTTTGGAATCTAATAATGACCATCTTTTGTGCAAAGGCCCCCCCCGACTGCCCGTTTTAGATAAGCCATAGTGTAATTATTCAAATAATTTATCTCCACTTGCCTATGTGAATCCTGGAGCACACTTCAAAGGCAAATGCATGGCTTGTATGATTCTGCCATCTTTGTGCTAGGTTAAAAGCTTATTCTTTTTGCAAGCAGGTTAGAAATTTGGCCTGACTAGCTGCCCTGCCCCCAGTCCCACCTCCACCCTAGATCTGCTGCTATGTTAACATTCACCCTGACACTTTGTAAACGTCCGTCTTTATGCACTTGGTTGGACCACATCTTCTGGGCCGTGAGTAATTGTAGAGAATAACATAACAACAAACTTACATGCATGCAGTTACCAAAATTACCCTCCTTTCCAGGCTGACTGTGCAACAAGCATCTTATTTTTGCACATTTACAAATTCTATTTCACGTTAAAAGACGAAATTATGTGCAAATGTTATGACAACATGTCAACATTCAGATACTTGAGAACTTGTGCTGCAGTTGGCCAGCACTTTAGTTTATTTTTATTTATTTCCTGTTTCTATAAATTTCCAGAGGGCAATTAGGCACCATGCTGCATGGTGGTTGTTGAGGTTGTCACGTCGTCAGTGTAATTGTCAGAGATGAAATAATTGAAACGTTTCCATCTTCATCATTCCCATCAACATATTTCTAGACTTTTATGACATGCGTCGAGTGCAGCGTTTCCTTCTGATTGAGACTTTGTGTAAGCAAATGAGCACAACATATGCTCCAATGTGCATATGCTAATCAGTTTGTTTATCAGTCAGGCAGTTGGTCTGCACGCGCCACTCTGTATGTCATTTAATGTCTCTTGACATTTCTGCAGTGTAAAATGTTTTATGCATTTTTATCGTTGTTTTTATTTTTCCCTGTTCTTCTTGGTCTTCTTCTTGGTCTTCTTATACCGCCACTACCCCATATTTCATAAATAATGTATTTATTTATCATGAAAATCTGTTTTGGAATTAGAGACTACCCCCACTTCAAAGACAGGAAACCTTTGATATGTTTGATTCTCGCAGAGTATCCGCTGGATTTATTCAATTTATGCAAAGCACCTCCAGGGTAATAAAGGTGGCATTTGAATACATTTGACTGGACTAAATCATATAATGAGGACAGTTTCTGCCCTATATCATACCAGAAAAGAGACCCTAATCCTTCAATATTAATGGTTCATTTGGCTAAAGAAAAAAAATGTTTTGCCTGGTGAACTGACAACAGACACTAGTCATTAGCTTAATGCTACATGAGTAATGATGTATTGCTTAAATTCAGTGGTAAGAGGAAAAAAATACATCTTTGATAACCTTTTGTTTTGGCAGCTTGGTTCACAAATGGTGTGTCCAAGGGGAATAAAATAATTCTTTTAAACTTTTTTCTTACATACATAGTAAATAACACAAGGTCACATACCACATTTAGTGCCAGAGTGACTGAGATTTAAAGGTTGAGTCTCTATATGTTTGCATGTTTGCAAAGTATTTAATGTATGTGCATGCAGAGGATGCTGCTGATAATCATTAGTTAGTGACCTGAGCTGCAAGCAGACAAAGCTTTGTTTCCATTACTTCTGAGGACATTATGTTGACTTAATGTTGTGGAAATGTACTTTTATATTAACTCCTACTTGCCTATTCCTAACCCTTACCCTAACCAAGTCTTAAAAGTTAATGATTTACATTAAGAAGACTAAAGAAAGGAAAGTCTCCACACTGTGACTGTGTAGACAAATTAATGTCCCCAACATATAAGTATCACAAGTACACACACTCACACACACACACACACAGAGGACAAAAAGACCTCCATGGAGTTAAAAGTGCTACACTCAGGTATGTTTTATAATTTTTTAAACAAATTTTCCACTCAGTAAGCTGTACTTTGTGTCAATATCACGTAGTAAGCAGTAGTAAACAAACAAATTGATGTGATAACATCACTAATGTGTGACACACTATAAAGCACTGATTAATATTTGAAGATATTTTACAAATGGGATTACGCAAAAAAAAAGGAAAAAAGAAAAAAAATGCAACCATCTTTTGATTTAAAATATTTGTCCACTTCTTCCTTTGCTCCCTGTCTAGCCTTTTGGAAGGCTTTTGGACAGCTAATTACTGGTCAGCCTTATATGGTTTACACAAGGGCATCAACTTTACATGACACTGTCATCTTTTGGTATAATAAAGTGAATGTCCAGCCTCAGTGGCCAGTCCCTGTTATTCTATAACATACAGAACTGAGATCATTTAGCTTTTAGCCTAGCTGGGACAAAATCTAATGTTGATTACCTGACACATTCTGGACTTCTTTTGGGATTCACAACATTAAGGCCACCTTACAGGGTCCCCCTCCTGTCCACTCCCTGTGGAAGAGTGATGTTTCCTCAGTGGACAACTAATTATCTGGGCCTGACCCTCAGCTGTCTCCATGCAGGATCCTATTAGGCAGTCAGCAGGTTGAAATCACCACTACCGACCCCCTCCAATCTCCTTCCGTTGTATATATTTATTTCCCTTCACTTCCTGCTTCTGAATATTAAGAAAAGATTTTTACATGTATATGTGTGCGCTGGGGATAGGACTGAGAAGGAGGAGGAGGAGGGCGCTGGGGGATACTCCACTGATGGGTGAATGGCGGGCCTGGAAATGACGAGCGGGCTGACTGAATGCTTGTCCATCACTCCCCATTCTCTTGGTTACAGGTGGTCTCTCATTTTCCCGACCGGCACATATCTGCCTGCCTTTATATGACAGCCTGGACTCGCCAATTTGCATGTTCGACAGACAACAAACGGGCCTGTGCATGTCAAAATAGGTGGCGGTGCGTGACAGTTTCTACACAATGCTGTCTCCTTTTGGCTTGACCCTCGACCTCGCGCCATGTCTCCTTTCATAATCAGGAAAAGGGGAAGACGGGGCGAAGAAATCATCCAGCCTTCCTTCCTGCCTCCTTCTGCTGCTGCCTCTTCGGAATAAATCTGATACCAATGTCATTAGCTATGCTTTCCTCCTCTTGCTTCCTCTTATTCTTAGTCTGTTTTCTTCCGTCTTTCTGTCTGTCTCTCTCTCTCCCTGCCTCTCCCCTGTTTATGTTTTGGCATAAAAGCACTCAAATTGAAAGAGTGGCTCATCTCAGTTTGTCTGTTGTTTCAAGATAACATTTCATTTTTTTTTTCCAAACAGAGATAATGAGATCTGTCTTCGCTTGCTGTGACCAAATAAGTGCCGAAAAATGAGATTATTATTTTTGGATGCCTGCTTGCACACTGTATAAAATCATACATGGATTTGGTCAAACCAACTCATCTCCTTTAGTTTACTTTAGGTAAATATATGTTTGGTTTTAATACCTGGTTAATTCAACTTAAAATATATAAAATTTAAGGACAGGTGCTCTTCTAACTTCAACTCATTTTCAAAACAACTCATTAAATCAAGTTTATAAGAAACAAAACTAGCATATTACCAAACTTTCCAATATGCATTGTAATTATGCATTAAGGGAGATAAAATTGTCGAGAGACTCTCAGTTTTGTAGTTTGGAGAACGCTTTCTTACAATGCTCACAAAATGCTGGCTCTTTTAATACATCTTATATTAAATCCTGGTGGCTTCTTTTTGTATAATAATAAAAGCAGTGAACAGCATTGTAAACATGACAAAGGTTTGAACTGAATTCTGAAGTCTCTACTCCTGTTGAGTTGTATAATAACTTACACTTTAATTTGAGTAAATGAACAAAGAAAGCAAAACTTTCTGTAATCACTGGTCATGTGACAGCTGATTGTACCTAATACCTTTACTTAACTGTTTTTACTTTTGCTTAACTCGGCTAGTTTTGCAATTTCATAAATTATAATTTCAACTAATCAACTTAAGGACAGCAAACTTACATTATTTTGTCTAAAAGGATACAAAAAAGTATCCATTTACAGTGTATAGTTTCATATATTAAGCTAACCAACTTGAAAACTTTATCTGCCAGTTAAAACTTACCTCTTTAAACAGACCTCTAGGAACATATCACTAGTTTTATCTCATCCAAAATCAAGTGAAAGTTGCTCTGCAATGCAGCAGTCTCAGGATTTCTTATTATTCGTCTAGTGTGTCATCTCTCATGAAAGTAATGTCTACTATTGAATACATGATAATGGGCTTCATATCGTCATTTTCATCACTCTGATTAACACTGTGATAGCACAGGGAGACTAATTGCTTTTTGACACCTGTGACATTTCCCTCTTTCACCTTTATTTTAATGAGTGTTTGATATCTCAGCATTAAAGTTGAGAAACTACGAGTATGAGCACTCTTTTATTGAAAAACTTCCCCCACACCGACTTCTGTAATTTATACATGAACTTTCTTCCCCTTGTTCCAGTGGATAAGAGGCTGATTTAAAATGGATCACCTTGTAGAACTGCAAATCTAGGAGTGGGGTTTTAGACTTAATACATAATCACACTGGGTTGGGTTTTATTAAATCTTTTACTTTACATATTTAAGGAGACTGTTACATCATTAGCTGGTGTAGAACGGGGCAGTGTTAAAAGTCAGAGTGGTATCAGGGAGAGGTTAACAGAGAAGAGGGCAATGGGTTTTGAAGAGAGTGCTCCGTCGTCAGCATACAGGAAAATAATCCTGAATTATATGCTAATCAGCAGAAGTGAAGTGCTGTATCTCAGACTAGAAACTTGTGTTAAAGTATTTTCCCTGATCAGAGCATGCTGGTACTTGGTGTAGGCCTTTGTTAACTTACTTGCAGTTCTTTTCTTGCTGTACATGGCTTTGGTGCCCTGTATGGTTGGGATATTTGTAATATACTTCAATCTTCATGTGTAATGGTTATCACTGTCCTTGTATGTATTGTATCTCATCATTGTTAGAGATACATTGGGGAGACTTTCCAAAATATATGAGCAAAATGCCCACATATATATAGCTTCCATTGTCTAGAGCTCTGGAGTTAATTAGCTAAATGCATGCTCCTTATCACATTAGCAGTTCCTTTTTTCATGAAGACATACCCTTCAGGAGACATTTCCCATAGATAATACCTTCACCATGCTGATGAGCTAGGAATGACCTCCTGTCTCAAAACATGTTAATGAGCTATTAATAACAATACTTTTGAAGTAGCTTTTTCTTGTTAAAGAAAATGCCATTGCTGTGAGAGCACACAGTTGTAACATGGGCAACAATGACTGCCTGCTTAATCTCATTCAGCTTTGAGGTAGCTTGTAGTCGTGCGAGTAATGATAATTATTACTCCTGTCATCACGAGTGTCAACCTATTTAATATTAGCAGTGTAAACATTTCATACAGGAAGACATTCCTGTTCCCGGTAACTCATGGGAACTATCGCCGCTCCGATAAAGACATCCAGTGCGTTGTCTCTTTGTTTCTTCCTTTTGGTAGGGAAGTACTGTCTGACTCTGGGGATTACTTTTAATGTTGAGTTAATCCCTCCCATGGAGTCCTGCGTGTTCTGCCATCGCAGGGATCACCCTTTGATATCAAATGGCAAAGAGAGAAACTCTAAAACCACTTCAGATCTCGCTTGTGAGACGTGTTGTCAAAACACAGGTGGAATGTGAATGTTGAAACCGCAGTGTGTTTCAACCAGTCTCTGTCTCCGCCTTTACAGTCTCGGGGAGCGAATTCGCAAAGCAGTGAGCCTCTTGGAGACACGAGGGGACGTAGACAGGTACAAAGAGATGAAAAGAGAAAAGACACACAGAGATAGAATGAGGTGTGTATGGAGTGCCGAAGATTTTTCTTTTCAGGCCTCAAAAATTTAGCAGAAACCAATCAAGGCAGACCAAAATAAAATAAAAAATTAATAATTACAACCCCTACTAATTGAAAGTGCTGTGACAACCAGACTTGCAAAATATCTACACTATGCCTCCAAGTGCATTGGCATACAGCTACACTATGGTGACTAAAGTATTGAAAGCACAGTCACAGGAAGTTCTGACTATGTAGTGCTTTCATGAAAATACACTATTTACACATAGGTCTATTCTATTCTATTTTATTCTATTCTCACTTTGGTGAGCCTGTTGGTGGATTTTATCTTATATGACACAAACTTGCATTACAAATTATTGTATCAGACAAGGAAAAAAAAGGTTGAAAATAGAAAGGTTCTGTTGTTTAGCATATTAATCATTCTGTTAAAACAAAGGAGGAAACAAAGGAATAAACACAAACAATA
>VUQI01013883.1:26995-41908 GCA_015106735.1 Paratilapia polleni
AAAAAAAAAAAGAAAGAAGAAAAAAAAAAAAAAGAAAAAAAAAAAGAGGGGGAGGGGGGGGGGGGGGGGGGGGGGGGGGGGATGAAAATATTATTCAACTGTCTGTCTGGATCTCCATCAGCAAGCTCTCATCCTTACATCAAAGACTTTCTTATTATTAATGACAGCTAAACATCACTGAGTGCATGCACGTGTCTGTCTCTACTGTATTCGCATGTGCTTATCATTCAAATTTAACTTTACACTATTTGTTCTTCCTGCCGTCCCCTCTACCTCTACACCCCTCCTCTCTCAGTATGAGCCTGTTATTTATTTCCCTCATTAGCGATTGTTTCTATCCATTAGAGAGGGCCTCTTCATGCCAGCATTTTCCTCAGGGAGAGCAGAGAGAGACCCATGCTCTCCTTGGCAAGAGCGGCTACCTTTCAAACCCTCTAAAATAGAGTTGAAACCCTCCCCTCTACGAAACCCCTTCACACTGCCATCCCCGCCCTTTTTTAGTTTCCAGAGTAAAGGTGGTAGCTGTGTGTGTGTGTGTGTGTGTTTTCCTGAGAAGAACACTAGTATAAAAATGAAGTCAAGATTTGATCATAAGCTCCTGCCATTACCTGTGTACTGACATTCTTGTGAGTCAGATGCCACCCCTTCATATCCTCCCCAAGCACAGAAAACACACACACACACACTCGTACAAAACCTCTACGAGTACACACAGGAATTTCCAGAGCCCAAAGACAACACAGAGGGCCCTTCGACATATTTGCCATCATCCTCTTATTAACTCTCCCCGTTTGAACAGGGGCACATCAAAAGTAAGCAAAACACATAATTACTGGCATTATTATAACGAGCTCTTGGAGATAAGCCACTCTCCTAAGCCTGCACCCCCACCCTCCCATACTTGGAGGGCATGAAGGAGGGGAACAGAGGGAAGGTAGAGCACCCCTTCAATTAAGTAAGCTGTTCAACCAACATGAACAAACATATTTAGCAGATGATTAGTAGATAATTTTGGAGGTACTTCTGGCACAAGCCACAAAAGACAGTGTTAAGGAAAATAGCAGGGAGTGTGTCAAAGGAGGGAGACTTGCAGGATGTGCAAAATGCCCAAGGACTTCGATAGACTCTTAACAATCTTTAACAATGTAGACGTACTATAGACACTCCTATGCAACATCCTTTTCCCACCTTTACACACGCCCTTGTCTTCACTCCATCTCTCTCTGCCCTCCTCCTTTCCCCTCCTCGCTGGTTCTCCTTGTTCTCCAAGGAGCTCCAGTTTTCTGTATGATGAGCTCCTGGGGGGCTTCAGTGTTTGGCAGGAGGCTTTGTCTCTCATACGAGATGAAAAAAAAAAAGAGAAAGAAAGAAAGATGGAGAAAAAAGAAGAAGATAAAGAAGGAGGGTGAAAACTTGAGACCCCCAAGGGCATTTCTCCCCACATTGTGAGGATTTGCCTAACAGCTTCACAAGAGGGTTTACATCTTTCTCTGAACACAAGGGGTATAATCACAGATCAAAACAAATTACCTATCTGTAGTCAGTAGAGGTGTCTGCCTGTCAAAAGCCCAGAGTTACATAAGATTTAAGTCAGTGCTAACTGAGCCTCTGATTTGGGGCACAGGGTGAATTTTTACTTTGAAACGTTAACATTACACAAGTCTGTTGGTGGAAAGACACCAATGGTGCAATGGTACCACACAAACTGACTGTGAAGAACAAAGATTTGCTTTGATGATTACTTGCATTTCTCCCAACTGACATTATCATGACTTTTGATTAACTTAGATCCATAGTATGAATGATTTTCCTTGCATGCCTACTTTTGTGAATGAGTGCTATGTCAGTATATCCTGCAGTAGAAATACGTAGGAATTCAGTTTGAGGCAAAAAAAAAAAAGTGACAACTGACTTGTCTTCTTACAGACTGATGTGATGACATCATTGCAGGGAAGGCCCGTCACGCTGGGAGTTGGATTTTCAAACTTGTGCACAGCAGTGTCTGAGGCCGAGTGTACATAATCGAGTTTTCAGAAATTTCTTCCAAGATATCGCCATCTTTACTTAAAGCGTTGTGTGAGACAATGCTACTGGCATCTTGCTGATGTACCCACAATTGTGTGGAAGTTGCATACTCTGGGGATGAGTAGAAGGGGGAAAAAATGTTGAAAAAAGCTGAGTATCCACAATATCAACTGCAATTTCATAAATATCTATGGTAGAAGGTCTATTAGGGCATCCACACCTCCTGGGAAACACATTAGTGGAAAAAGATGGACTGTGTCACAGTACCTGTGAAAGAATACATGGCTGATTATCCTATTAGAGGAGTTCAAATCCCTTTTTGTTTTGCCAGGTGTGTATTATAAACTACATTTTTGCTCTATCTAGCCCATCTAAGCCCCTGCCAACACTTGTGAGTAGCTCTACAATCTGTTATTTATGTTTACTGGTGACCCTGTGGCCAGGAGATGGGCTCTCAGTTCACAGAAGTTATTAGGCCTCTGGATAGAAGAAAGGTAAACACATTTCTTTTCTAAATGGTGTCATCAGCTTTTTATGGCTAAAACTTTTTCTCTCATTTGTTACATTGTAGAACCATTTTTTTTTCTTTTGTAGTGTTTACCTTTTACCATGATGTCACTGAGAAAAGATATGAACAGCACAGCTACAGGGGCTGCTCGTTTGAGCAGGATCATCGTTGCTCCCAGACCTTCTGGGTGGGGATGGGTGGCAGTGTATGTATGACATGGTGTGGACTTCAGAAATTATCAAAGACTCTAGTACCGTCTTTGAATCGCTGTTTCTAGGGTGGCATATGAAAACGCTGAGAAAACCTGTGGTCTCACGAATTCTCAAAGCAGTGTCACCTCAAGGCATCTACTGCAAGTTTAGAGGAGGTGTCTGACCTGAGATGTCTATATAAACAGTGTCTTTGTAGGGACATCCAGGCTTATTGTTAAGGGATTAAGGCCTTGTCTTTGATGTTTAAGTCAGCTACTAATGCCAGTGTCACCTCCTGGTGCAACACAAGAGTGAGGGGTTGTGGGAATATTTGGGACAGATAGCTGCACTGGGCGTGTCCACAGGTTTCTCGGGTGTCAGGTAGGTATCAAGACATACGTCAGACAGCTGATCCCTATAATTACCCACCTATTATGGTGCAATTAGCTGAAAATTAACTCATTAATGCAAGTAACACCTCATGCTGTTCAGTGTTAACAAGGGTGTGTTGTGACAGAAGTTCTTTAGGGTGTCAGATACAAATTTAACTTCTCATGTGCTTGAAGACAGTGAAGTAAAGCATTTAATTGAGATTGCCTTTCTCCACGAGAAATACGTAAGCTTCAAAATGTGAAATATGATGATTCATTCAGGGCAACAGACCTTCAAAAAGAGGGAGCAAACCATAGTTTTCTCATGGTACAGGAGAATTTGTCATAGAGCATTTATAAGTAATGATGAAAGAAAAAGGAAATAACAACTGCATTGAAATGCTGCACAACATTACACCTTCAGTTTTAGAAATCCAACTCCCCCAAATCCTGGATTATGGGATCATAGAATCTCAGGCACTAGTGAAAACAGCCACGTCTGCTGATGACTCTGTTTTTGTTATAAAACGGACTTGAATGAAAACCTCATTAGTTTTATCTTTGAGCTGGAATCAGGGGGTGCTGTCTGGCATGGATTCCCAGCAGTCAAAACAGAAAACAAGAGCTCACTGTGTGCTCTTTGAGACATCAAGGTGTCTGATCTGAATTGCTTTAGCTTGGAGGGAGAATGGCTTTACCGTCTCTGTGAAACTGATCCGTGAAGTGGATTAGGGATGGTTCTTCTTTCACTCAAAACAACACAGCTTGAAGAGTTAGATGAGGAGGTGGGTGAAGCTTCTACTTGTGTTTGTGTTTGAGAGGTAAGCGCTTATACCACACTCACAAACATATCTTTACCTTGCACTTCGTGATTTTTTTTTTTTTTCCCTAAAATGACTGGATGATACAGGGGCTGTCAGTATGTAAGGCCTGCTTGTTTTTCCACAGCACTGTCCTATCAAATCTAAAAATAGTTTCCTTCGAAGTAAGACTGCATCCTATCTTTCTCTAAGTAGGTTACGCATCCTATTTTAGTTTACCAAATACAGAGAAGTTGGACGAGTTCAGTGAGTTAAATTGGCCTGTAGCAATGAACAGGCAAGTGAATCAGAAAAAACACACCAAAATGGAGTTATTCCATTAGTATGTATCACCTAATTAAAGAACAGCATCAGGAGTTCTGTTTGTCTTTGACAACAAACACAAGAACCTTGCGTATTCTCACTTTATAGCTCCATTAGAATATTTTTAGATGCCAGTATGGCTTGTCACCAAGGTTTTATTTTGGGGATGGGGTCAGACCACTCACATACACAGACACACACACAATCAGGCGCACACACACCCACATTCATACGTACTTTGTCCTTGGCCTGGCACCTCTTTTGGCAAGGTAGCAATATGGCTCCACAACAAATGAGGGACACCATAGCTGTGCCAATAATCTCGGTCCATTGGCAGACTCCACAAAATCATCTTTTCTTCCCAGGAGTTGTGACTCTGGAGAGTCGATCATTAGTCAGGAATCACAGAAACACAGACACACACTCATCAAATACGACTCAGGTTGTGACTAACGTGACCGTGGTGACCTAGGATGAGAAGTCACTGCAGCTGAAAAGCAACTTTTTTTTAGACATGTCTAAAGTTACCCAATTTTTTAATAAGCTCACTGTTCTGACTTTCATTGCATATGCTTTTTAACATTGTTGTAATTACAATTTATAAGCCTCAGTGTCATTTACAGCAAGGTTCAGTAAAAAACAAAAGAGAGAAACATATCAATTAAGTTGGGAGGTTGAAAGGGTGGAGGTGGAGAGAGTTAGAGGATTGTCAGCTTTGTTTTTCTTGTTTTTATTTTCTATGATTTAATTTTGTTTTTACTCAGTTTATAATTTTGCGTTTGCTTTTTTGCTCAATGGTTAGTCTGAGAGCAGAATTCATGGTTCGGTTAGTTCTGTAAATTCTTGTCGGTTTAGAAGCAACAAGGCATCTGTACACCATCACATTACCATGTATTATTACCATGTTTGATTGTTGATAATATGCCCTTATGGCGAGATGCTGTTAGATTCCTGCCAGATGTAACAGGGCCCATGACGTCCAAAACAAAAAATATTCCAGCTTAGACTCTAGGTTTGTAACACTTTGCAGACAGATATAGTTCAGTGACTGTCTTATTTTTCAGGAGTTTCATTTCATTGTGCCATAGTGTTCTGCTTGATAAGACCTTTAAGGTGACTTTAAAAGAGACCTATTATGCTTTTCCAACTCAATATTATTTTTTTTTATTTAAAATTTTTTATTTTTATTTTTGTACTCTACTGGAGTTGTTTTGCATGATTCAGAGTTCAAAATTCCTTTTATCTCTACGCGCTCTCTTAAATGCCATCCTCCCTTTAGGCCAAATGTCTTCTGACTGGCTGTACCTCACATGTAGAAGGTTTGAACAACAGGACGATGGGTGGGGCTGCTGTGCTGACAGCCAGAGCAGTGTGCCTTACATGACCGTATTCTGGATGTCCCCTCTCTCTGACATTATACAGATCCTAGTGTAGAAAAAAAAACCTGAAACCAAGTGTTTAGAGCAGTTTGAAACCTGACCTTTTGATTCATAGAGATTACTTGTACCTACGCTGGCCTCATCATGAAACCACTGGCTATGTTTAATATGAGCATTTAGCAATAAAAAAGTATATATATGTCAGAGAAAAAAGAAAAAGAAAATAAGTCCACTTTAACACTGCTGGAAAAATTATATTTAAGTGATGTTTAGACTCATGTCTAACCTAGCCCAGCTGCCAACTGCGTTTGACTAGCATGTTGTCTGATTAACTTTGGGGGGAACTACTTTCTCACGAGTGATACAGGTGTTGCATACCATTTTTCCATTTACAAATATAAATATTTATGAATTTAAAAACAAACAAACAAACAAACAAACAAAAAATATGTTCTGTTAACTCAGGTTATCTTTGTCTTATATAAGTTTTATTTGAAGACAAGTGTGATAAATGCGCAAAAACAGAGGAAAGTGGGAATGAGGAACATACAGCATGGAGAGAGAAAGAGAAATGCATACAGAAAGTGTGAGAGTGATAGATGGAGATAGTTATAGACAGGATATACTTCTAGGCTGGACTACTCTAAATTATTATCATCAGGTTATTCTAAAAGTTCCCTAAAAAGCCTCCAGTTAATCCAGAACGCTGCAGTGAGAGTACTGACAGGGACCAGAAAGAGAGACCATATTTCTCCCATATTAGCTTCTCTTCATTGGCTCCCTGTTAAATCAAGAATTGAATTTAAAATCCTTCTGATCACATACAAAGTCTTGAAAAATGCTGCTATAGGCTCAGGCTGCTGAGGGTTCCTATGATGCACTGAGCATTTCTTTTTCACTCACCTCTTTTCTCTCTCCTTGTGTTCATACACCACTGTTGCATTTAATCATTAGTAATTGCTAATCTCTGTCTCTCTCTCCCACAGTGTGTCTTTTGTCCTGTCTCCCTCTGCTCTCTTCTTTTCTCCTCACCCCCAGCCGGTCACGGCAGATGGCTGCCCCTCCCTGATCCTGGTTCTGCCGGAGCTTTCTTCCCGTTCAAAGGGAGTTTTTCCTTCCCACCGTCACCCAGTGCTTGCTCATAGGGGGTCATCTGACTATTGGTGTTTTTGTCTAATATTATAGAATCTGTAGCCTACTATATAAAGCGCCTTGAGGTGACAGTTGTTGTGAATTGGAGCTATATAAATAAAATTGAATTGAACTGAACTGAAAATTGAATATGCTTGGTCGTGACTGGTACAAAATGTAAAATTACATGATACACAAAATTGTTCTGCTGTTTAAACAACACTGTATCAGTAAGAAGGGAAATGTGCAAAGAATATTTAAAAGACTGAAACTTGAAATATGTTAAATGGCCCCATCAAATATGTAATAGAATGACATGTTACTTTTCATATCACCATGCGCTTTCTTGTTTTTTATCTTTACGCTCAATTTGCTCACCCTTAGCCATCACAGCAGAAGAGGACCATTACCACAGACGTGTCTGTGAAAAAATACAGCCATTTATTTCTGCAATTGAAAAAGAAAATATACAGTATATAGTACACATACCATTGCAATATAAAATGCAAAGGTCCAAACAGCATTTTCACAGGTGCTGATCTGGTTCCTGTTCCTTGTACACACCCTTGACAGTCAGGTATACCCCTTTATGTATAAGAGCTATATGATGTGATATCAGCTGACAGCATTGCCCATCTCATATTGGTCCGATTTTATATGTTCAAATATATTCTAAAACATGCACAATTATCATACAAAAATGTTTATTAGCACAAATATAATAGGTTCATATTCATATATAAATTGTTCTGGAACACACACCTATAAATGATTTGGTGACCTTAGATGTTGTTGTTTTATCATCTGAAAAGTCTGTCACGGTTATTGTAGACTTTTTCAATTGACTCTGGGTGTGAAAATATATACTGCCCCACAGTCATGTAAAATTATTTACAAAGAGCATCATCATTAATGTTGTTGTTGGTAATACACTGTAAGTGAGGTTCTGTGTAATTATACTTGGAGTGCTGGTATTTACAGTTTGTAATTCTGCAACTTCTGTGAGTAAGCTACATATAACATGCAGACTTTATAAAAGGCCATGATTTGATTTTGATTGATACTTGTGCTTAATAAGCCAGTTTTTTTTAAATTTGTGCTAATTCAACACTCTCACATGCTTACCTTCACTTGACAGCACATATACGATATATACTTGTGTACACTATTTGTTAAGTTACTGCTTTGTTTTATGAAAACAACAAGTGTGTCGCTTTAATCTAAGTACAATCAATCAAGTGTGTCAGAATACTAAAGCTATCGAAATGCTCAGTCTCATGATAGACTTTATAAATGTGTCCACATACTTAAAGCAATTAGCAAAAGGATAAAAAAGATTGGTTTGGTAGTATAAGCACAGCACCTTTCTGGATTCTAAGTTCATGGTTAGGACTGTGTAATTATTCATGGAGAAATACTTTTGGGTAAATGTATTGTGTAAGCTGCACCTCAGGTAGAATTTCACTGCTCAGAGGTGAATAGAAACACACACAGCAATGGCACGATTGGGGTGCTGACACGTTCATTAGCACATAGGCAGATTTGACACAGCTGGAAGATGTAGCGAGGAGCTGCTGTCAAGGTCTTGGATTGCTGCAAGACTGGCACAAACTAAGGGTTGGATGCTCATCGCCATGTCATAAGAGACCTGGTGCTGTCTCGTCTCTTTTTTTTAAATATTTTATTTATTTTCCTCCCTCGTTGTGTCGTTGCAACACACTGAGTGTCATCATTTGCATGAGTTTGACACCCCAGTGTCTGGCTTCTTTGTCCTCTCTCCAACTTGTTTCCTCTCTGTCCGTCTCCTTCTTTCTCTCCTCCCTCCTCAGTTCATGTCTGGTGTCTCTCTCCCCCTTTCTCTCTCACTCTCTTTCTCTCTCGCTCCCCCTCTTTTTCTCTCTCTGTGCCTCTCCTCTTTCTGCTGATGGTGGCGGTGCCATCCATGCCAATTATGGCAGTCGAGCAGGTGGCTCCTCGCAGGTGGTAGAGGATTAATCCCTGTAAAGACTTCACTTCATTAGGAAATCCGTTTAATGTGGCCAGTTGATTGATAAATCTCCCGGACCTCTCTCAGAGTCCCCAGATTACTGCCAAGTTTGTCTATTATATGCTAGGTTGACCCTGATGTCAGAGACAGATAGAGGGAGGGAAAGAAAAAGAAAGAAAGTGTCTGTTGTGTCTTTCCAGCTGAAGTTAGTTTAGAGTACTGTTACACTGTTTGCTGACTAGATCATCTCAGTGTTTTTTTGCAAAAGGCTGGAAAATGTACTATTTTTAAAGGAGTCACTGCAAAGCCTACAAATCCCAGGGGGTATGACCTGGTTGACATTTAAAGTTAGAATAAAGAGATGACACTTTAAACATTCCAGTTGAAACAACTTAGGGCTGTAGTTAAGAAATTTGAGAAGTTTTCACCACCTTTGCTGGAGACAAAAAAAAGTTTGTGTTATTAGATTTAATGCCAGTGTACATGTAAATGTTACAACTAACTGAGCATTTAAGAGTGAACTGTAACAACTTGCCCTCACAGGCTCAGACCACCCACACTCTCCTCACCATGTCAAGCCTCTGCATTTAACTCAAGTATCTCCTTAACTCACCCCTCTATAATTTTCCATCTCGGTATTATCACAATTACCCTGTAAGCCAGAAGGAGAGGGAACTCCCCGCCGCTCGTGACTGTCTATGTGCCACCAGTGGGTTTGCGGTCTGGTCGGATTTGTGAAACACTGACAGACAACCCCTTCATCAAGCCTGTCAAACAAGGATGACAAATGTGTCTCCACATCCCCAAGATGCCTACAATATTTAAAGCCATGGGAGAATGGCAAAGCCGACGGAGAATAGCCCCTTCTGGCAGACGTAAAGTTCAAGCTGCGTCAGGCTGTATCATTCTCAAATTCTGAGGAGAGACTCTGAGCTGAACCTGATGGCATGTTGACTTAATGATTCTGACAGAGCATATATGGTGTCTGTCTCAGGTTTCTAAAAGAGAATGAAGTGAAGTCAAAATACATTTACTGAAATGCTCATTGACTTAAAAAGGGATTTGGTTACAATGTTGCATATCAAATATCAATCTTAGGTTTAGAACATGTCTCATCATGAAATGCCCTTTATCATCTCTTAATTCAAATGAGAAACACACACACACACATATATATATATATTTATATATATAGTTTTATTTTACAGGCTCTTTTCAGAGCTACAGAGGTGCTGATACATTTTCATTTCACGTGGAAATGCACACATGTATACACAGACGCACAGACGCATAATGTACACACGACTTTGATAGTTATCACCAAAAACAATAGCTTGGAGATACAGTCTGGCTATCAGGCAATCAAACACACGGTCATTTTTCTTTCCAGCTGCTACCAAGCATGTAACTATATTGCTTTGCCTGGTTTGCTCGGAGACTTGTCAAAAGATGACAGAAGATCGCACCTTTTTTCCCAGGGTGAGTGCTTTAATTACAGCATGGCTTCTAGCCTTACCACATCTGTACAAGTGTCAGTCCAAAGTTCACCACTCTTTGTGGAAAAGGGTTCCTCAAAAATATGTATTGTTCTCATTGTTAGGCAACAGAAGATTGTTATACAGAATCCTTGCATTTGAGGTCATCCCCACCGTTCATTTTTTTTTTGCTGTTTATGACAAGTCATGTGTGCTGTCATTACTCATCGTCAATATCACATTTCTTTAACAGTCCCTGGCACTGATACTTTGATATCTAATATTTTAATTGCCCCTGGGTCATAAATCTTGCTGTCTTTCGCAAATAAATGGGTTGCGAAACAATAAGCAGGTGTTTGGGGAGGGATATTTCACTGCATGCAAGTTCACCCATGAGGACAGCAATAGACCTGAGACACGGTGATTGAATTCATACCAGGTAAGAATGTGCATCTGTGTGTTTGTCTTCAAATAATTGTGTAATGAGCTATGAAATTATCATCTTAGTTATGAAAATGTTCAGTCCACTTTGAGAAGGTTCCTCAAATAAAATGTTAAGGTATAATATCTGTCTAATGAGAACAAATTGATGTGGGGTATTAAAGTCAGTGTTTTAAATAAAAGTATTTTTTTATATATATTTGGGAAATTTACACGTGAAACAGTCATCACTCAAACTGGGCTCATATTTTCATGTTAACTGTTAGTGACAGAATGTGACTTACAACCGTGCCTGTTATGCTTAGCTGCCCCAGTGTCTTTGTTCATACCCAGAGCTGCAGGTGGCAGCATAGTCTTAAAGGACAAAAGAGGCTAGATTACTTCAAAGATACACAAACAAACACAGGCACACACCACTTAGCCCCGCTGAGCTTTTTCCTATTCCCCAGAAACACACTTTGACCTTTGGATATTTGTTACCTGGACAAAGTGACATTGGGAGTCAGCCAGTGGATCGTTGTTTAGCCTCACTGTCTCTGTTTGTAAGGGGGTGTAATAATTAGCAAGTTCTCAGCCTGTGATTTTTAATGTCCCTAATTTGGCTCTGACAGAATCCACGTTTGTGCTATGTGATAGTGCCTGCTTTTTTTCTGAAATGTTTTCGATGAAGGGGCATGGAACTGAGGCAGGTTTTGATATTTTCTTACACACTGTTTTGCATTTCATTACCACTGGTGAGGGACGGTGAGCTGTTTATGATTTCAAAACAGGGACAGGAGGTTGAAGTATTTTGGCTGCAGGGAAGATTTTTTTTTTACACTCATTTACCAGACTTGGAAGCTTGCATCTTATTATTTGGAATATTCTTTAACCTTGGGTGTTTAACTGTGTGAGACTGAGATGTTTATGACCTGCGTGGGCAAGGTTTCCCAGGGGTGTGAGGGACAGAGGGACAGGACTTTTGAAAAGAATTTACCAATAGCAAATAAAGAAATTAAAGATTTAAAAGATAAATTTCTTAGTTTTAAATCTATTATCTATCCATTTATTGTTATTAGTTTTGAGTTTAAAGCTTCTGATTGTAATTATTATTATTTTTATTTTTTTTTTTTTTAATGAAAATCCTGGTTATGCCAGTCTGCCACTTACAAAGACAACATAAACTTTCCTGTTAAGGCTTGACTGGTTAGATAATATATGCAAGCAAAACAGATTTTAATAGAAAATTTAACTGAAAATCTGCAATTTTTCAAAGTGAAATCCCGTTGAGATGGCTGTGCTGTAATTGTCCTTACCCAAAATGCCTCACAATCTATTGTCATTCATTTCTCACAAACGGATTAAAAACGTCTCAGCCCTGTTGCTGCATATCTCAGCAATTCATCAGGAAATGTCTTGGGTGCCGTATTCTGTCAGCTCTGCTGAATAAATACAAGTCTAAATGTCTCAAGGCTGTACATTGTCATTCATATAGAAATAATGTGATTCTTTACTGGTGGTGACCCCACATCTGGCAAATCTGTTAACCTTTTGGTTATGTGGCTTTGAGGTGAGTGTCGCTCAATCTCTCAACCCCCACCCATAGCTTCTACCTCTCAGGAGCTGGAGCAATGTTAGGGCACAGAGTGGGAGCCCTCATGCTGCTGAAGGTGTGTGTGTTTGTGTGTGTGTATCAAGCATGGGGTGTTTAAGGTTGCCCATCTGGGAACAGACCCCGGGTGTTTAACACTGAGGAGATGGAAGAGAGGACTCTGTCAGCTTGGAGGACACAGCACAGCCAGCGCAGAGGTCACTGGAGCACATACACATTCTGTGTATACACACACACACACACACACACACACACACACAAGCACAAATGGACTCATGCAGCCATGCATACATACTGTCAGTGTCCCTCTCGCTCTCCTCCATATACACACTGTCATTCTGCCTCCTCTCTCTCTCCCTCTCTATTTTGCTCTCTCTCCCACACACACACACACACACACACACTGCTTTGCTCATCTCTCCTCTCCTCCCTTAACCTGTCAAAACTCCTCTGTGGGGTCAGAAAAGCAGCAATCGTAGGGATAATATGAAAACACCTCAAACAGGGAACTCTTGACACATTATGAGGAAATAAAGGAAAGAGAAGGGGGAGAGAGAGTGAATGCCTTTAAACTCTCTTATCTCTTTTTCACATTAAAAGACTGATTAATTCTCAGGATAAATAGATTCATAAGAACACTTGACAAATGTCAACAGCTCACAGTCACAACTTACCAAAAATTCCCAATATTGTTTTATGTGAATGTCTGACTGCATTTCTTTGTGCAACAGTTTGTTCCAGTCTAGTACAGCCAAAGGACACTCATTAACTAATTTTTAACTATTCTCATTTGCATCGTGTGAACTAGTCAATCAGTACAGCACATAAAATGTACAAATGTAACACCACCAAATTTCAGCGGTAAACGTGTATCTGTGCTGGAGGCAAAGAGTAATGATTGTGGAAAACAAAACAGCTTTAGTCCAGTGCGTTTTTACATATGAACAAGCACACACACGCACACACACACACACACTTCCTCCCTGCGTACGGTGACTTGTCAGCTTGAGATGGCTTCATCTACCATCCATTACTTTTATGTCCTGCCTTTCACCTAAATGGCCTCTGCATATTCACCACGGGACCTACTAGTGCATCCTGAGGGAGAGGACACGCACAAGAACACAAACACACACATACACACTCTGTCAAAGGTTGGCCGAGTTAGATTTACAGCCTGGGACCATCACCTGTGACTTAGCGCCTCTGAAATTAGTCACAAATAGCATATTAGGGCAGCTAATCAGGCACGCCTGAGCACTTGGCTTTCTTTATGTGGTCATAAAGGGGAGAGTATATGGGCACCCTCAGGCCTTGGGGTGAATGATTGTCCTGACCTCCAGTGAACCAAAAGCCACACACAGCTGGGGAGGGATGAGATGTGTAGGCAGAGGCACTCCCACAAAACTAGTCTTTGATACACACAGGAAGATGACTGTGCAGCATCAGGATGTTATTTCTTTTGGCTTTACTGTTGCTCCATTTAACTCTAAGAAGCCACATGACTAAAGCATAATGTCAGAGAAGACAGCAGTTGCTTAAAGACATACTGTATTCTTCCCCACCTAAATTTTAGGAATTTATTTATTCCCATTTGACAGTATTGAAATATGCCAGATCATTTTATATATGCATTTCTTTTTTCTTTCTTTCCTTCTTTACTTTTTAATTAAAAAAAAAAATCCTTGGGATATGCAATGCAAAAATGTTAGTGAATATACATGCAGTAAAACAATTGTTTTCCCCTCATAACCTTTTTAAATTTTTTTTATTTGAATTGATTCTACAAATTGTCCTGCTAATTAGATAAATAATCCGTGGATTTAAGAGGAAGAAACTTTTGACCTTGCACACAACTCGCATTACACAACTGCTATTAGTTATTTTTAACATGTGACTTCAGTCTCATAGTACCTGCTCACAAGCAAGTGGACTCTGTCGGACACAGAAAACTCTGACTCCACCAAGAAACCTCAGCCCCTCATAAAATAGTAAAACTATCTCTTGCTCTCTGACTCAAGTCTGTCGAGTGAACAGGAGAGGGCACAAGGGTTGAGAAATGCATAAAAGAAATGAAATCAAGGAAGAGGAGTGTAGAGATGGAGCAAAGGAGAGGAATGAGCAACTGTAGAGAGTCGAGGGGAGAGAATCACTTTTGTATATCTCATACACATACACTCTCCATTCCCCACAGAGGGAGCGGTGTGTTTTCACATCAGAATGATTGTTAGACAGTCAGATCCAATATGGTGATTCAGTAACTACTTAAACAGAGCTCAGATATTCTGCCCCTAATTGACTTGGTTTGGCCTCACTAAATCATAGTCTTTATTTAAAATAGCTCCGATAAAATGAGTCTCTCCCTCTGTCCTCTCTCTCCTCGCTCCTTCTCTTGCTCCCATCTCCCTCTCCTTTGTGATTTACCATTGAGGAGATGAATTTGAAATTTCAATCATAGAGTTGTTAAATATTGATGGGCCCTCTAAGTCGTTAACGAGGTCTTGGCAAGGACGGGGGAATCAGCCCCTCTCTTTGCTGGCCCACAGCTTCACTTCAGCTCAGCCATCTAGAGGGATCCAGCCAGGTCAGGAGGTCAGTGTACCCGACCATAATCTTCCAACTTCTATGATATCTTTTAATGTCTCGCTAAGGCTATTCTCTTTAACATCAGCTCTTATCTTACATTACCA
>VUQI01013886.1:2463-16981 GCA_015106735.1 Paratilapia polleni
ATTATCAGTCCTGTCCTCAGTGGCTGCTTTCATTAGAGATGTCGGTGCACAAAGTAGGAAGCTTTCAGTTCACTTGAAGCTGTGTGAGGTCTGGATGTTGCTCAGAGGTGCTTCTAGTCTCTAGACTAGGCACAGAATCCATACAATGTGGCCTCAAGTCACACATCAAAGGCCCTTTCAATATTTGCCAGCTGCCAGACTCCTGCAGTGATGAGTTAAATTCCTATCCAGAGCATAATTATTCTGCTTGTGTCTAACTTTGTTTACTGAGGCATCTTATTTTTAGCATTTCCAGCTATTTTAATTATATATAATTATAATGCACTACAGGTATGAAGAGGAATAACTCTCTGCATGGCAAAGTGTAATTCAGAATGTGAATCTTATAACACAAGTCTAACAATTTCCCTGTCAAACCAGCTATAATTTTGTTTTGCAAATACCCATCAAGTAGTACTTTAAGTAATGAAGATAAAGCTCAGCTCGCCAAACAGCCTTACATACTGCATGAGATATGTAATGCCACATGAAAGATGTATAAATATTGCAGATATTTGGAGCATTGTGTTTGTTGCTGTAGGATGTTGTTCAGTTTAATGTTTTTGTCTTGTAGCCTTGGATCCTGCTGCCAGATAAACTGCCTGGTAACGTCACTAAGCTTTTAGTTCCTAATCCCCCAGATATACAATGGGAAAAACTCAATTTTAGTTTGCTGATTTCAAAGATGGCATTTAATCATACTGCACTAAATTCATCAAGCACATTCTAGTAAAAAGTGGTGATTTAATTTCTGGCTCCAACTAAACAAAACCGAGTGAGCACTTGGCATTTCAAGGCCATTAGTTAAATCACCTTTTGAGAGTTATTATCCTTCTGACCACAGAAAGACGTGTCAACAACAGCACTTCTTTTATGATCCATTTTGAAATGCAAAATATTCAGTGTCAGAGATTTGGAGGGGTGACTTTTGTTGTATTTTTTTCTTTTTTTTTAGATAATGACTAATTATCTTTGACAAATAGTCTTTGTTAAAGGCCAGGTCATGCAAGTTATCATCTTAGCTCTGTTTATACTGGCAGTACACAAAAGTGAGGGACACACTTGAATTCTCGAGTACTACAGATTATTGTTAGATGTGATTTAAAAACTCCCCAGAAAGGAGGAAGTTATGTTTTTAATTTGGACATTGATGAATCTCGAACATTTCGCGCTACTGATCAGGCTGCCTACTTTTGCTTCATTGTGTAATAACACAACAAGCATTCATAGATATGTTTAGGTTCTCTTTGTTTATGTCACAGTGCCACCATGGCACCCTTTCCAAGCACACTCATGCTGGATGTGTGAGCTGAATCTTTGGTTAGGTGATGCTGAAACCTTATGTCCAAGCACATTCGTGTGCCGTTTCCTTCAAAATAGTCACCAGGTCAGATAGCTCGTGCTGTCCGTAAAGGCATTTGTAGACAAGTGACACGGCACTTTGAGTCAATATTGAACTTTGGACTTTGAAATCATTTCCCAGGCACATGGTACAGTAGCAGAAAGAAAGGAAGGGCACATGAGTCTTGTGAAACGTGCTTTAGCTGTGTGCTGCCGGTGCGTGGCAGAGGCAATAACCCGTGCAATGTTTGAGTAGCCGATGGCAGGAAGATGTATGTCATGTCCCCTTGCTTCTAGACAGTTGTGTACCCAGCCTCTATCACTGACAAACATGAGGCTCCACAGGCTCTTATCTGGGCCTGCCACAAGCAGCCAGCTGCCCCTGCAATGCAGTGTTTCACAAATGGAAGTGGGAAATGCATTTCAATCCAGCCTGACCTTTTTTTTTTTTGGTTCTCACACGGCCTCCTTGTTTTACTCTTTTCTTGGCTGGTTTTGTTGCTGACCCCGTTGATCTCTGCATGAATGGGTTGATAAATATGTACTCTACATGTGCTAAGAACGATTGACTCTGCAGTCATAATTTTGCGCAATTTTAACATGGGACATTGTCAGCTTCCACAGGCTCTCTTTAGACCTTATCAAGCTGTTGATTAATGATTTTTTTTTTTTCATGGAAAAACAGCTACTAAACTAAAGCATATTTGAGGTGCTGCTATTTTTGAGGTCACAAACTTGTATATTCTGCATGTTAATACGCATAAGTCCAAGACTAATAAAAGAACTATGATTAAAATGTTTTTGCTCAGACTATCAACTAAGTGTTGATGCAAATTGGTATTCTTAGAAGCTGGAGTTGGTGTTGTTCCATTCAGTTGCACAATATAGAAAGGAGGACACTGTTATGTTATCAGATTTGTTTGTTAAATACCCATGACTGTACAACTGGAAACCTTTAGAGTAGTGTTACAGCTGATGACTTGTTTAACTGGACCCTGACACACAAAAAGTACTAATGCCAGATTCTTGTAGTTGGATACAATACTAACACTTTGAGCTGTTATTTAACCATCTTGGACAAGACCAGATTGTGATTGAGTAAAAGCCATCCTATGCCTTAAATTTGCTTTAAGATCTTTGTGGACCAGAATCTGGTGCTCCTGTGCCCTGCGTTTGTGCTCGGGAACCTCCAGTTTTCCCACAGTCACATGATCATTGCTGAGTGAAAGGAGCCTTTGTGGGGTGGCTTACGCTCTTTTTGAAGAACAGGAGCCTGACTTGTGAGACGATGAGAAAGTAGCTATCTGTCACACTCATCTTAATAGAGTGTCACATTGTCATTCTCTATTCCTTCAGAGTGCACCTTAAGACCCCACTCTCCCGTGTCTGTGTATCAGCTCTGAGCTTTCTTCTATTGTCAGTATAAAATCCACAGCTGAGGTGAAACACATGATACTGGCGCAGCTTGACAGGATCCACAGCGCTTCACTGCTGCACATTCTTTTGATCCTGCGAGCTTGAACGTTTTTCAAAATAACTGCTGAAACATAAAGGATAATTCGCACTGCTGCTTGCCTGCCCTTGAAGTTTCAAAGCAGTCGCTTTGCATTAGGTGGATTAAAGCTTTATTGTAAAAACAGCAGAGCTCCACATGAATTTGCCTGTTTAACATGTAAATAACTTGGTGATACAGGGGGTCACCTTCCTTCAGTGAATTTCAGGCACGTCACCATCGTCAAATTTCCGTGTTCTTGAAAGACCTTCTAAAACTTTATTAGCAATAGTGCAACATATCAGTCTGCAAATTTTACAGAATTGTGTCAGCATTTATGATTAATAATATCTTCATTTGAGTATCAAGTTAAAATGAATTGAAAATCATTGCTTTCTGGTATACAAGCCTGTTTTCATACCAAACTGCACAGGAATTCTCAGTATGCAGTCGACATTTTGTCCACGTGCAGTATGGGCTTATCTGCCTGACTGTTCTGTTAAACAGGGCTGAGGCGACAGCAAGCCAGAGATTAAGGTTTCACACACAGGATAGCATTTCACTGGTGTTGTAATAGGTCCTGTCATGCTCCGGGGGCTGGGTTACAGGAATAAGAGCCAATGAATCTTAAGGTAGCACTGGGTTTTGTTCTCTACTGTCGTGCTTCTGTGGAGACATCTGTCCACTGTTCTACTCAATGTCTCATCCTCACTTTTTGTTTTTTTGGGTAATAGCAGCCTCACTTTCAGTCTGCACTGTCTTAAGATCTCCCAATGTCACACATTGACTTTTATGATGCATTTTTCTTATTACCCTCTTTCAGCTTTGCATTGCAAAACAATGCGAGAACCCTATTAGAGTTATATTGATTAGTATGATGCCAGCGCACATACCTGTTCAAAGCAAATGGGAGGTGTCAGTTATAGGGTGAACTCAGTAAAGACTGTAGACATGAGTTTGAATAGGGGGTATCAGACTCAGATTCACCCCGTGTTCTCACTGTGGCCATTTAGCCAGACATGTCATCTGAGCACCTCGACCTGAAGGCTCCTCTCCTGCATGATCATGTTTTATTCAGCACCAGAGGAGTGTTGGGAAATCATTCATTGCAGGCAGGCAGCTACCTGAGCAAATAATCCAAATGTTGGCCATACGGTCTTTGACAGAGGTCTCCCCCACCCACCCTCTCTGCGTACTCTCCTGTGGCTTCAGTAACGGAGCACACCTAGCTCTCAGTATGATGACAGAAGTCTGCAGATTTGGCATCCATTATTCAGCTGTGGGAGCAGGAAGGTTGACATAAATACCTTGTGTTGAATAGGGATTTGCTGAGTCAACCACTGTGGCTAAAATTCAAAGCAAGTGTGGAAGTACTGCTAGAGGTGGCCAACAAGAAAAGTTTGACTGGAAACCCCAGTAAACTCTGTTTCTCCTTGACTAAAGATAAGGAAACTGGGCAGGTTGTTTCCATGTTGCATACCAGCAATGCATGCAGTGAAGGTTTTATGGTACGTCTGCATTTTACAAATGGAGCTGTAGCTTGTTGTTTCTAATATTCGTGGTACAAGAAATATTTTCCACTTCCTTGTGAAAGTGAGCAGGTTTTCCCCGTTCCTGTCATACCTGTTGTTAAAAACAGGAAATGTAACAGTAAACTGTAGCTATGGCTTATCAGGTCAGACACAGGCACCTTATTGTGCAGTGTTCATTGAAGGTGGAGATGTTCTTACTGTAGTGTGGACCTTTTTGAAACACTAATCTGCTAGATTTCTTAGCACAAATGATTCAAAATGTAAATGATACCAAAATTAGATAATCACAAAGTGAGTGGGGGGGGGATCGTTCAGTCTCTTTCCACTCAGTGTATGCCAGGGGTTTATGGGAGGTGTGTGTAGACTAATAATTTTTTCATTCATCCAGTGAAATGCCAACTGTTCAAGGTTCAGTGTAATTATGAAAATGAGAACATAAATCTCACACACAGATAGTCGAGCTGAAAATGGGTCACAGGCAGCAGTCAGCTCCAGAACCAGCGGATCTCCTAGCAACAGGCTAGTCTGAGGCCTAATAAGTATGAATGAGGCTTTAAGAAAAATCTTAACATTTTGGGATTTAGTTGGTGGTTTTTCTTCATTCCAGCAAACTACCAAACTGATGTAAAAATACCAAATACTCCTAGTTTTTATTAGAACCAGTAACCAGTATGATCTTTTCATGATATGTTATGATATGTCAGCCGCCTCGGAAAATATTGTGGTTTACGGTATTCCACAGTTACCAGTTACAAGTGTCCCTTAATGTAAAGAAACCAGAAGTTTTTTTTTTTCTCGGTTAAACAAATCCTTAATTATAAAGTTTTTATTTATTGAAACTTGGAAAAAGATTTCATGTAAAATATTCTTAAACAAAAGAAATTAGTAGCAGTAATCTCTCTTTTAGAAATAAATGTATCTTCACCCTTACATACTTTTAACATAAATGAGAGAGAAGCCTCTTTCCAAAAAATGAGAACAAGCAAACTTGATATCAATCCTTAAGCGCAACCCTCTGATTATTTTGGGATATCCAAAGTAATCCCACGCTGCTGATTTTAGGGCAGGGGGTGGAGACCGACGCTATCAGCCTTGTTTCTTGCTGCCATTTTCTCAGCTGGATGTGCGCGTGTGGTGCAAGTTGTCTGACAGGTAGTCAATGAGGAAAGGAGATGCGCACAGCAAGATACTGTTGATAAGCAAATGTTCATGGTATGATAGCCATCAATTTTCATATCATATCAGAGCTTGAAAACCGGTATACTGTTGCAACCCGAGAACTGAGAGAACTCCCTCGAGCTTGGCTCTGGCAGCTATTTCCAAGTGCTGTTGATTTACTTAAATCAGTTGTTCAGGTCTAACCTGTGACTATTTTCATGAGTAGATGGCAGCTAAAGTAAGAATCTCACTGCTCTGGATTCTTAAAGTGAGCTACATGCAGTGAGGCACAGGGGTAGTGACCCTTTCAGCCAGTTGCACATTGCTGATTAATTATGGAAAAGCAATATAATGTCACAGTAGGAGATGTACTTTGGTAAGGTCAGGGAAGTTGGATATCAAATTACCTCACACATGTTTGGTTGCTTTGTAGTGCAGGAAAGCAAGGGTGTATTGTACAAGACAAATCAAACTATTAAGTACAGAGGAACAACATTTTTTTAAGTGAAGGAAAGGTTGTGATGTGATCTGAAATGTAATCCCCTGAAAATTATCTGCCTTGTATCCAGATGGCAGGATGAAGGGGCTGTTTGTTTGAGCTGCTGTGTGTGCATTGAACGTTTCCTGCGGTACTGTCAAATGTGCTTGACAAGCACTCAGCATTGCAGCTTGTTTGCCTATAGGGTTTATGTATTGATCTTGGCTGATTTCATGCAGAGCCACCGACCCAGAATGATGCAGTGTGTTCATCGAGGCCACTTAGTGTGGAGTTACGTGAAAGGCTTTAATTCCTTCTATCAGTGTTTTCTAAATGCTGAAAAATGGCTGTGGCAGTACTCGGTAAGAAGTCCAAATAAGCCTGATCTGAAACAAAAGCTTTGACTCGTGAGTTTTTGTTGCTGACTGCAGATTTTCTCTGAAAGATGGGACATGAAAGGTTACTTTGGTCTCACTTGGTCTTTTTACTCTCCTCTCATCAACCACAGACAGATGCTCACACACAGCTCAGTGATTTTAGATCTGTTCATTGCTGTCAAATGTAAAGAATTCTAACTTTATCTTGATTGATTTCATTGCATGAACTCATGTCTCCTCAATATAGTGTAACCTCAGTTGTTTTGTCCACTTAAATGTATTCATTCCTAAAACCCTAGCTTTCATTCCGCAAAGACTCTGTGGTTATTTTTCTGTTACATCAGCCACAACTATTTGTCACTACCATTATTTTAGAAGTCCTGAAGCCATATCTAATCAGATTTTTATTTTGAAATCACAACTTCAGTTTTCATAAGTTGTTGTTTTAACCACTTCCTTTTTTGCAGCGATGTTTGTGTTTCATTGTCTCATCCCGGCTTTGGGTGTGTGTTTTGTTTTAGGAGCTGCTGGGTGTGCTTCGCGACAGATGAAGATGACCGCACGGCAGAGTGGGTCCGTCCGTGTCGCTGCCGCGGCTCAACCAAGTGGGTTCACCAGACCTGCCTGCAACGCTGGGTGGACGAGAAGCAGCGGGGCAACAGCACAGCACGTGTGGCCTGCCCACAGTGCAATGCAGAATACCTCATTGTCTTTCCCAAACTGGGTGAGTTGCATTTCGCCAAAGATAAAACCAGGGGAAGAATGACAAGATAGCCTTGTCACTAAATGTCACTAGATTTTGTTGTCTTGTTGGGCTGAAAGATTTCTGTACTTGAGGAAATTAAGGGGATAAGTTTTCCTTCAGTTATACTTTTCAAGGTCAACTGTGGCTGCAAAAAGTAACTGCAATAGTCCAATCTTCCAGGCTGTGTGTGATTTTGTGTCTGTGACAGTTTTTGAAATGAGGATCAAGTATATTCAGGATCATGTAAATTTGAAAGGATTCTGATCGTACACTTTTGTGTGTAATATACAGCACATATCTGTATCTATATATTAAACTATAAAGAGAGTAAAGATGATTGCCTGTCTGCTGGTTGCTTTATAGCACCATGGCATGCTGAGAGACTGACATAAATTTCTAGCTCATAAATCAAAATTTAATTTACTGTACTGTCGAGCCCTCATGCAGACTCCATTTTCTGGCAGTTGTCAACATCAAAGCAGAATTACAGAGCAGATTTCCATGTAAATAAACTCCTGAAGCTCCCCTTTGAATCACTGCCTGTAACTGTACCCAAACTCTGAGAACTGTTGAGTTTGTCTTGCCTGAGTGTATGTTTATTTACTCCAGATCCAGCATAAGTTCTGTGGTGATCTGGGTAAATGTTTCCTTTCATTGTGAGGAGGAACAGGAGCATGCTCGCAGGTTATATAGCCCAGCTTCTGGTTGACTGACCAGCAGCGGCTGCCTCAATTATCCTTACACGTCAGAGTGACGAGTGCTTCAGTTGTTCCCAAAAGCTATGACTCAGCTAGTGAAAATACACCATGTAGAGCTGTTCTTATTTGGACAGAACCTGCTCACTTCTCAGTTTCTCAGATCCCTTCATACCTTTCTGACAGACTCTCCTCATGGTGTTTCTCACACACAGCACACTTCAGTCGCATCACAAAGAAGTTGGGTTTATCTGTTTGTTAAATCTTGCTGCTCAATGTGAAGACTTTGACATATTTGAAGTTAAGAGTGTACACTTGTCACTTGGTTACCCATCAGCCACTGGCCCACTGCCATTTCAGAGAGAGAAGTTGCAATTTGAGACAGAAGCTAACACAATGTTAGCCTGCAGGAGGCTGGGCCCAACTGGTAAACAGGTTCATGTATATTTATAGTGACCAAGGCTGTGCTGTCACTCACTTTGGTGCTATAAGCTGAACTTCTTTGGATGCTTCTGCGTCCTCAAGTCTATGTCTGACCTCCATCTGAGAGCTGATTATTGGGACTTGGCTGGTTGCTGGCTATATGTGAATGTGTCTACAACCAATTTTATATTTAAGGTTGTGTTAATTGTCTTAGTTCCCAGTAGGACAGTTAATTGGTGCTTAGTGGGGAAAAAATAACATTCAGTAGAAAAGTTCAACAGGGCACATAAATACAGTTTTTATGTATTAAGTTTTATTTAGTCTCACAAATTTGAAGCATTTCTGTAGGTAGTAATAAAAGCATGCACCCAGTATGGGTCGGTTAACATTGTTCTGTTAAGGTTGATTGTGAAATTGGAAGAAATGTTTTCCTAACTCTAATAAAGCTAACAAAATCAAATGGTAAACAAATGAAAACAAAACTAGACAGAGCAGGGGTCGCCTACTTTTACTATCCAAAGAGCCATTTTTCAGGAAAAAAGGCTGTATTTGGAGCTGCGACACAGCATATTAAGTATAAATTAGCCTGTCAACATTACATGTATTAGTAAAAATAAAATCTTTTAACATGTGACTATTTGATTATTTGGTACTTTAACTTTGCCTTTTCATTGCAATAATACTATGCTTTTGTTGCATTTATATTATAGAACTAAAATAACTGAAATTGTGTACGTTTTGTAATTTTTCTTAACAAACGAACTGAAAAATTGTGAAGTGGACTTTGAATCAGAGTAGCTATAAAACTACTTAATTTGAGTCCTAACTGTGTTTGTACAAATGAATCAAATTAAAAGTAGCCTACTTTGATGATAATAAATCAAATATTGAGCAGCATAATGGCTTTAAAAAATACAGTCCAGCCACAGATTAGCCAGCTGCGTTGGTGGTGAAAGCAAACAATGTCCATGCACTGTTAAATTCTCTATTTTTCTCTGAGACCTTTCTTTTTCTTTTTCTTTTTTTTTTCAAATCAATTTGGATTTGGAGTCTGTAGCTAGGGGGGCTAGCCATTTATGTTCACACATCCATGGTTGCCACCACTATTGAGGTTCAACAAAATTAAGACAAATACTGTCAACACTTTGACTGTTAAATAACAAACACTGGAAGCAAGCCCTTCTCATTCTGTTGGTGAAATCAAACTTAATGGATGGATGAACAGATGTGTTATATCAGATTTTGCTGTTCATTGAAATTAGGTATATACAAACATTATTTGTTATCTAATGTCGGTGTCTCACATGTTCTAGCTTTGAGGCACATTATGAATTGAGCCTCTGTTGTACAGAGCGGCCGTGGAATTTACAATTTAGGCTCATTGCATCAGTGTTTCTCACACTATGCCATATGATTACGATGACTTTGTGGCTTGTTATTTTTGAGCAGCTCTTTATAAAAAGCCAGTCATAGAAATGACTTGTGGCTAAATGTTTACCCTCAGTCTCCTGATGCCCACACCAAAGTTTGTGTTCTTTTGTCATGTGTTCAAATGCTGAAGTGGTTTAGAGCATCGTGATGGATAGGTCAGTGGTTAATTTTGAAAGAACTTCCTCTTTTCTGATTTACAGGGTGACAGTGCCCTTAGAGAGACACAGAAACAGTGTGCCACCATCACTCTTCATTTGTCGAGGCTTGTGTTACCTTTGATGTAACTTTCTTTGGTTTCCCTTCAGTTTAGATGACGGACTGTGAGGATGTGTGGTAGAGTTTTAGCCTCAGGATGTTTTGGGAAGAGTTCTGCAGATGAAGTAGCCTAAACTTTGTTTTGCCACTTTTTCCAGTTGTTGGTTGAGAGGCTGCAGTTAGTGCACTGTTCAATACTTTGGTCCTATACAAAGCTTTTTTTTCTTTTTCTTTTTTCCCCATAAGACCCTTTTGTTTTCCTGTGGTTAATCCGTCTACTCTTGCCATTTACTGTGGCAGGTAAGTGTTTTTATTTTTATTTTATTTTATTTTTTCTTCCCATCAAAGTGTTTTTTATAGGAAGTAGAGCAGTGGTTGGTTATGTGCACAGTGCTTGTTGAGTTTGCCTCAGAGACTGTTCTACCAACAGGAGAAGTGCCCCCCCCCCCCAAAAAAAAATTAAAAAATTCTTCTCCTAATCCCATTAGCAAGTGTCAGACGGAGGTGGCGAGGGAGCTGTGCAGGGATGTTGGATGTGTCTGGGAGAGAGGAGTGGGAGTGAAAGTGGGTCACGGGAGGAGCAAACAGAGCAGCTCATCAAAGGCCGAGAGCATAGAGGAGATGAGTAGACTGACGCTGCCGCTCCACTGACGAATTCATGAAATCGCAGCGTTTCTAGGTGATAAAGGACAGGATGTACCTCGAATGTTGTCCTTTCAGGCAGGGCAGCACATGCAAACAATAGATGCCGATTTGCATCTGTGGCACTGCGTGACGTCAGACGTGGGTCAAACTGAATTTGAAAACTATTTGTTACGTGGGGTTTTTATCCCACTTGGCTGTTTTGCTGGGGTTTAAATTTCCATTACTTTGTTTGCAGTTTTTGACATGCAGCTTCCAGCAAAGAGAGGGCAATATCGAATATCCCACATTTGCCAATGTCTCCTAAAGGGCTTAACGTATCCATTTTATACTTGGTGAATGATATGACTGTTATCATAAATACAGAAGAGTACATCTCTGTACCTGTTAGCTGAGATTTTCGTTATTGTGACTGAGGACTTGAGACCCTAGCTGCAGGATACACTGGGCATTAGTACACTTCAAAGCGAGGCGGAGGAGTACAGCACTGTCTGTTTTGCTGCATCATTGCTGCAGTGTTCCTTTCACATTATTTTTATTCTAGTCTTGCTCTCTTTATTATGTGTATATATAGACCCAATGCTGTGTCTAGTACAGACACCCAATACTTGTATCATCTTAAGTACAAAAACACTTAAAGTGCACATATGCACTCCCCTTTTGCACCATTTGCTGCAGCTTTAATTAACCCACTGAATACTTGCAATTTCACAGCTCGGTGACAACACGGGGATGACAGCACTCAGTTTGAGGTGATGGAATGAAATTTGTGGACAGGTAGAGACAGGGAGTATTGTTGGGAAGCTACCACAGTACTTATTTTCTCCAGGTCACTGCTGAGGCCAGCTCATGTCTAGAGGCTGGACAGGCTTTGGTCATTTTTTCTTTGCTTCTTTAGGAGTGAGTGGATGAGGGGATGGATCCTGAGCTACAGATCACTTTTTCTGTTAACTCGGGTTTTGATTGTTTTCGCTTGCTTACAGCACAGGAGGGGTGAAACAGTAATTCTTCAGCCTTCAAAGAGCAGGGCAGCTATATGCTGTTCTGGCTCTACTCCCACCAGCACCTGCTGCAGAGCCAAAGCCAGCCCATCATGCTAATTTGGCTCGCAATATAACTCCGAGGACAGCGTGTCCTTGCTGCTCCTTTACTGACACTCAGCCTAGAGAGAGTAAACAAGGGAGCTGGAACAGTGTGTGTGCCCACTACTGAGGAATTGCAGTTGCACTTTTCCCCTCTTCCCCCTAACTTTCCTCTCCCTCCCTCCCTCCTTTTTAATAATCTTAATTATGGAATCTGCTGCCAGTGGCTCAAATGAATTGCTCAGTTCTCCACCCTACCAGCAGCCATTAAGGGCAGTCCAGTTCCCTCTGGCTGGGATGATGTAATGCTTAGGCAGGGAGAAAGCGGAAGAGATTCCAGTCCTGTCATCAAAATATGCCATGCTAATGCTCTCAAGCATTGTGAGGTCAGTCCAAATGGCAAACACAGGTGCAGTAAAAGGAGGTCTGGAAAGCATCAAAATGGCTGATGGTAGATAAGAGAGAGTTGCTGCATTAATAACTACTTTAGACTGTTACTCTTTAGAAGTGACAAATGCACCTCGCTCACTTTGGGTTCTTTCCTCCACAAGTGGGCCGGAGTGCTGTTGTCTGAAGAAAAAGACCTTTAGCATAGCCTGCTTGAAATGCTGCACAGACCTCAAAGCTTTTCTACAGGAATGTACTCAGCTGTAGAAGTAGGTGTACTGCTAACAGTGGCTGAATTGTATACAGTAAGTACTCACGGGTACCAGCCTCATAGTGGCCAAGCTGTACAAACAATTTAATAAAGTCTGTCTTATATCGAAAAACTGTAAAGCTCCCCAAATAACTATCCAACCCCTGGAGTTATTTTAGGAAACTGTGGCTCTTTTTAATTGATGTGTGAGCTAATGTTAAGGTTGTAGTCAGAGATGTCACCACTTTGGCTTCCTCCAAAAATGTATCTGCTCAGGTGTTTGCTTTAAATCTATCCTCGACCCTACATGATGGCCAGCCCCGGCAGTAATCCCTCTCCCAGTAACAGCCTGTAACCCGCTGCAGCAGCTGTCCTTAACTTTAAGTGACGGAAGCTTTCTGTGCTACAAGGTCAATCTGTTATTTTTTTATTTTTATTTTTTTAAACTTGCCTTGCACCAGCCCTGCAGCAAACACCAGTAGGATAATATATTTATCAGTCTGCTGCTGACACGGCCAGAGGGAAAGGTGTTCTTGAACAAAGTCCTGCTTTCATAATGACCAGTGACTCAGCACTATTTTGAAACAACTTGACCGCCTCGTTTCTGAACTAGACATGAGATGTACCGGTATCACTATCTGAAGTGGTATTTCAGCTGCTAATATCAACCACTGTCTGCTAGAAATGAGAACTGTGACACCTGCTTTAGTCATAACTAAGGAGGCATAAACACTGTCTGTGTAACAATGCTGATTATAGTAGGGCGTTTGAGAGCATAGATTTTCAGCACCTTTAAGCCCAAACTGCTCTGTGCTGTGGATCTAATTTTGCAGTTTACCAAATGCCAGTGCAGCACACACAGAGGCCCAACACTGTCTTCTGTGCTCAGTCCCTCTGGCAGCGTCCCCTCCCCGCTCCCCGCTCCCCTCCCGCTGACTCCTGGGCTAGTTATTAATAGGATGTGGATGGCTCTGTCTGGGTGAGGAAATCAGGTTGCCTTCCTGTAAATATTTCATGATTTCCCTCAAGTCAGCCCAGAATGCCAGAGAGGGGAATGCAGCAGAGGATTTTTTTATTTTTATTTATTTTTTTTATTTTTAAGGTCCTGCTCCTGGTGTCAGACAGGGATGTCACTACTCTGAAGGCAAGTTTGGCCTTCAGATTAATTCTTATTACATGCTTGTCGAGAATCGGCCCAGTTCTATTTAATCTCAGTGGGACCTGCCCTTGAAGTTCCTTCCTAAGTGTCAATAAGCCTGCAAAACAAGGCGTGCACCTTACACAGCCTGCTTTAAAAGTAAACTTTTCTTCCTCAACACTTTTCTCAAGTTTAATGTCACTGCATTGTTGTAATGTCCCTGCAGCAAATATTTATTTCATATAATTTTCATACCGATGTTTTAATGCAGCTAATGTTGTCTGCAGGCGGAAAAAGATTTCTAGTTACACAAGAGTAGGACACCAAGTAACCCTCTTTCTGTAGATGAGTGAAAGATGCATGTAGTGGGTTGGACAATAGGATATTTTGAATGTCGACATGAGTTTTCAGGGAAAATAACGAGGTACATTTTCCTGAGCTTTGATGCACAAATTGATTGATCATCAAATTAGGAAGATTAGCAGATCAGTGGATAATGATAATAGTAGTTAGAGTCCTGTAGTTCAGCGATTCCCAACCAAATGAGTGTGGCGGTGTGGTTAGTCAGTATAATGTATAGCAGTTAAATGGATGGTAGCTAAAACTAATGGAGAAAAAGTTTAAATATTAAGCTAATAGGTATGGATAAACTGCAGCTGTTTAAGCTGAATGCAATCAAATTTAAAATAAGTTCAATTGAACAGTTTTGAATATTTGCAGTGTTTTGATGAAGGGGTTCCTGAGTCCATCTGACAGCTCTCTGGGGGTACGTGAGATGAAATAGGTTGGGAGTTATTTGTGTATTTTATACCTTAGGTTATTTTCAGAAAATGACCAAGAGGTCATTAATATCTGTGGCAAATAATACAAATGACTGATGTGAAGAAATTAAAGCTGTCCATGTGCAGGTTTTCTCTCAGTTCTGATTCTGATGCATGATGTTGCCTCCATCAGGTCCCGTGGTTTATGTGTTGGACCTGGCTGACCGGCTCATCTCTAAGGCTGGCCCCTTTGCTGCAGCTGGTATCATGGTGGGCTCCATCTACTGGACTG
>VUQI01013888.1:3076-33572 GCA_015106735.1 Paratilapia polleni
AGGGAAAAACAAAAAATCCACAGAAAAAAAAAAAAAAAAGGAGGAGAGATGGAGGAGCAAAATTTCCCTGAAAACTGAACCGTACATAATTTAATTACCTGTTTTACAACCCACTTTGAGAATTGTTTACAGTATCTATGTAGTGGGAAACATACCAGCTCTACTCGATCAGCAGTGCTCAAGAAAAGCATGCCTGCACTTTAAAGTTGATTGGCTCATTTCCTTTCCATGCAGTCGGCTTGTGATAAGCAACACCTGGCCTTAGAGGTGATTGCCCGGGTTCAGGTGTTCACACTCAGCAACAACTCAAAACTCAACAAACAGCACCACCAGTGTGCTTAACGTCAAGGGAGATCTGTTTGAATTACCCCTTGATGTTACAGTTATTTGAGAGCACAACCCTGCTCATAAATAATGGCATATTAAGGATGCAGCTGTTTAAGAACTGCAACAATTTGATTACACCAATATATATTTCAAAGAAAAAACTCTCCTTTATTGATCCATCTTGATTTACAACACTTTGAAGATATTCCATCACTTATCGTCGAACCAAATGCGTCTTCAATAGCAATGCCGCTGACAGCACTGGTTTGCTGTGTCAAACACGCCAGTGTGAATGTTGATGGCTGAAACTCCAGCCCAAATGTCAGGAGGACCTTGTTCTAAGTTACAGACATTATTATGACTTTCAAGGAAAATTGATTTTATAAATATTTGATCAATTCAATATTAAGGTTCTGTGAAAGGTTTCGCTTAAAGCTCGGACAGAAGTGTCACAGTATCTAAGGACTTATTTCCCCTTTATACAACATATTTTTCTCACACACAGGAGTAAGGCAGTGTATCACAGGGCTACCTGATCCAGCCTGAACACTTCAGTCAGTACACAGAAGATGCTAATGTACTGTCAAAAGCTCTCTCTCTCTCTCTCTGCCCAATGCTCCCTCTCCTTCAATGTGTTTTTCTCCAATGCATCACCTCCCTCACTATGTCCCTCCCTCTGTTAGCTGAGCTCTCTAATGACTTTGATTTCAGATACTGTGTATTTTTGCAGGGACAGTGTTACCCTGACTGACCCATTGTTTATCAGATCCAAACACAACTAATCTCCCTTTACACCAAGCCACTATTCTTTACAGTGACAAATTTATAAAATAAGGAGTGCGGTATTTTCCAGCAGGTGTGCAGTTGTATCAAATAAAAACACGGAACATGCAGACAAGTCTTGAATGAATGAGAGGAGAGTGAAAACATACACTGCTACAGAGTCTTTTTTGATGCCCGCATGTGTGTGCTGTGCGAGTGTGCGTGCGTGCGTGGTGGGGGCATTAAGCAGGTATCAGGTTGTGTTTCCATCTGCTCCAGAGAGGGCTCTGATAGTCCTATTATTTAATCTGCTGGTCATTCTAGACGCCAGGCAAGAGCCGTTTAGCCAGACATAATTGAATGCTTCAGTGTGGGAGATCACCTTGGCCGTCTGTATGGACTGTGGTGCCAAGGCCGTAGACAATGTTAGAGAAATCTCAAAGTGCATCTGTTATTTCTTACTTTGGGAGGGAATTTGCATAAAGTGTGTGTTTTTTTGGGGGGCAAAGTTAATTTCTTTACATCTCCCTGGAAATTAACTTTTTGCTGTAAATAATGCAGAAAAAACTTTCCAATCCCAACTTTGTAGGTCCTCTTGTCTGTATTACTTAAAATTGTTTCGCCAAAATTATGTCTACACAAAAATGGACACATAATCTACAGTCATGTTACTGTCCTTCTTCCATATACATTTATTTGAGCTTTACAAGCCAGACATGTATCAAAGTCATGTAATATGAAGAAAAAACATATTTCTGGGGGTCTACTAATTGAGAAAGTCATTTCTTTACCTTGTTCACCTTCTACTCAGTTCAATGCCTGTACTTTTTTACTTACTGATTAACACGTCCATTCCTTCTCATTGCATTTGAAGTGCACTGTAATTTCGGCATATTCCCTTTTAATCTTTTAATTATCAACTTCCTCCTCTTTACCTAACTTCTGTCAGGCATTTTGGCCTTGTCATGTGTCAAAAATGTAATATAACTGCTACTTGAACAAAATACATGCTAATGCCTGTTGTGATGGATAAGTAACTGAGCACTGGTGATCACATGAGATTTAACTTTTTCTTTAAAGAGACACAGCTAGTTGCATTCTACCTTTGCTGGAATGTAGTGTAAAATAAACATCAAGGACAAAAAGATATCTTTAATCCACTAAGTCATTATGTTGATCCCTTATGTATTTATTATGCTGTGAGCTGTAACCCACATTTTAGTGGGGGGGGGAACGACACAGTTGTTGGAATATTTTGTTAACATGCCACATGAACGTTTCACTCTAGTGAATTTCACCTCTCAGTCTGTTACCACCTGGTCAAAGGTCATATCACCATCTGTCATCATCTGAGACTGCCCTTCTTTCTCATCCTTCCTCCCTCTGACTTTCCCAGAGGGAGAGACATAACTTTTATATAAACGTACTTTGGCATTTAATTGCTGAAGTTTTTGCTGTGAATGCTGTTACAAAAACTGCAGCATTTTCATTACTTGACTTCATAGTGTATATTTACCAAGAACAAAAAATAACACCTAAGAGATCAAAAATTTTGAAATACTAAAAAAAAGAAGAGTACTTACTGTAAGGAACACACTCATACTGGACTTCTAGGTATTTGTATGTGCCAGGGCAGGGATCGGGGAAAACGTCGGGGCCAGCCACCACTGCACACTGGGTACGGTTGTTGCATCTACATAGATAGGCAGATAGATGCGTACAGTCAGTTGAAAACAGCCACAAATCAATTGAAAGACCTGTAACATGATACAATACAGTAGCACCACAAACTACATTTTCCAAAATGATCATGCAGCTGAATCAGCTTTCTCTAAAAGGTTTAAAACAAAAACAGAATACCACAGCCATCAAGGAGCCAGGATTTATTGCAGGGCTGTTGTACTGGAGCTGCATCAGTTTTAGCTGGAGCCCAAGCACTCTATACCACAAAACACATAGCCTGATATCATGTGATGTAATGTAGAGTGAGATCTATTTTATCCGCTGAGTCACCCTGACACTCAAGAGTCATCTGTGCTTAAGGACCCTTCATGTGGACTCTAGAGCAGACAATATGGCCTTACTGGTACCTGAAGTGAACATTACAGTAATGGATTCACTGAGTTCACTTGTACACAAGGTGCCCACAATAGACAGAGAAGAGCCGTGACACAAGGACACTTCATGAGTGTGGGTGTATGTGTGTACCTGCATGAGTGTGTGAAGCAGTGACGACAATAACCTATGCCTTTAAGATTATTTTGCCCCAGACTTTAGATAATTAATTCTAATTACCAGGGGGCCCTCTCCTCTGACACACAAAAAGTAAGTATTACTCACTCTTATTAACACAGGTTATGTAAGGCAGCACACAGTGTAGTATATACCCTATGTGTCTTTTAGGGTTTCTGCTTACACACACGTATATGAGCGGTTGTAAAAATGCATATATGACATTTCTGTGTAAGTATCATTAAACATGCCAAGGCCGCTCCTCACAACCACAGAAGATTTGCTGGCGGATGACTGCAGCCAATATGTCATGATGATGCATGTATGTAATAACATAAAATGCACACTTTATCTTGGTTGTACTTCCTAGTTTAAATTAGTTATAAAATAACATGAATGAAGCATATTTTATGTACAAGAATAGCGGCAATGGACAAATGAGAAAGGGCTATTTTAAAAATGCTGATGACCATCTCTCTTGTCCTCTGAATCTTTCCTTTTAATTAGTAAAACTGTTCTTTCCCTCTGTGCACACCTGTCATACAGAAGACATTTACATTCAAAACATTCAGATTCTCCCATTGAGATATTTTTAATGAGGATACAGAACCCCTCAAGTCTCTTTTCCTACAGTATCATTCAACAATTTGCATAATGAAATATGCATAAGAGGTAATTTAATTATTAGTTCAATATTCTCATATAACACACAGAACTAACTGCTTTAATTTTTTTTGGCGTCTCTTGCTGATCAGCGTGTGTCTGGTCAAGTGAAGGTTTATTGGAGTTTGTAAGGTTTGAAACTCTTTGTGTTGTGAAGTCTGTCATATTCTAACAATACCCACCCATCTTCTCCCCCTCCTCTCTTTTTTCTCGCCTCTGTGCTTTTTAATTTCTTGCCCTGGTACCTTCATCATCGGTCACCTGTCATCAATGCAAGCTGTGGGCTAAGGGGGGGACACAAAACTGACACGGCGCCACAACTTTGCTCACAGCACCCACCAAAGGACATGACTGGCTGGCACTCACTGGTGAATCAGAGCACAAAACCCCCTCTAATGACCTCACATATTTTCTAAAGTTAAAAAAAACAAGCCGCTCGTTATGATGCCTTCACACTGGGAGGCACAGTGGCCGAGAAAGCTCAATATAAGAAAAGTGATGCACCCAGCTGGGATGGCTTACATTCAAGCTCATTTGCTAACACCACAAATGACAAGCTGACTTTAATAGCTTCAGAAGACACAAAACATTAAACATTTTGCGTGTCCCTGGAAAATTTCCATTATCGTGTTGGATACTCAGCACTTGTGTTTGCATTTGTTTGTATTGTGAGTATTTGCAGTGCTAGGGCTGTCAAATTGACGAAGACTTTTTTTCTTAATTATGTTATGTTTTGTGTGTTTGCATGTGTTATCTTGGGTTGAACTCTCCCAGCCACTGAAGTGACACCCATATGAAAAGAAGTAGTAGTATTCCAATACTATGAGTTACTCATGGAAGTGACACCTATCACCTTTTTCTTTTAACGACATAATGTTTGCTTATTCTCAGAATTATTTTGCATCAGAAAATGCGAAAAGGGGCTGCTTTCACAAGCAAAACATAATGAGACATACGACACACAAAACGTAAACATTAACTAAGTCTGCTGTTCTATTTCCTTTCCATATGTTTAAAGCTAGCTATTGTAAGCAATATGTTCAAAATGCTGCCCCAGGCACAAGTGCAGGATTATTTTGTTTCCTAAGAGACTTTGATGAGAAGGAACCTGAACACTGGTAGCACTAAGAAACCCAAGAGCTTTATTCAAAAATTCCATGTTGTTCAAAAAAAATATTAAAGTGAACTTTGCATCGAAACCACAAAAAAATAAATGAATAAATGAATAAAATAAAATAACCAACTAATCCAACAATAGGTACAAATAAGTGACACACAATGTATGCCTGATACAGGGAAAAGGCGGGCTAAAGGAAAGAATGGATAAAAATGAGTTTGAGGGAGAAAAGGAGAAAAAATTTAAGTTTCACAGTAGCTATGGGTATGTGTAATTGTCAATCTGTTTTTGCTTCATGCAAAAAATGGTTCGGGACTCTCACGGCTGAGTCATGAGGACTGAAGGTTATTGACTATTATTTTAAATAAAGGGTATAGAGCAAAGATTTCGCATAATCTTCTCTTGTGAGCTATATCTTTCTGCTATCACTCCTTCTTTCTCTGTCTATTTTTGTCTGCACTACCTTTTTTTTTCTCCCCACACTCTCTAAGCCAAGATAATAAACCAATTTCTTTTTTCAGCCTTTGTCCTCATCCTTCCCGCCTAGGAATTATTCCTCTCCGTTCCTCCTTCTTTGTCTCTCATTCCGACTGCCTGTTTTTTTCTGTCTGTTTATCTGTCTTAAACCCACTTAGCTGCAGTTTCCTAAGTCACACCCAGATATATGTGGTAGGCCGCTTATTGCTGCTGCCGTTCTCTCTCCTTCTCTCCTCTCTCCCTGCTTAATACCTTTCTCATCCCTGCCTCCCTCAGGGCGTCATCTCCAGCCTCCCTCTGTTTCTCCCTCGATCCCTCCATCCTTAGTAAAGCCTCTGCTGACGTCACCATTCTGTCTGAGCCAGTAGTCTGAGTCAGGTCCAAAAAAGACTCCCTTATGTCCCCAGTACCTCCATCTCCTTCTTTATTTGTCAATGGTACTCTCATTTCCTCACTGCCAACATGTTTATCCAGCAGCCTAACGAAACGTAAAAACATCAGCAAAAATTTACAATTCACATCCTCTTTGCATTGTGACCCATGATAAATGGAGACGCAGAACATGCACGCATACCCTGCACACCTTTGTGACCTATTTTTTCAAACACCAAAATGGCTCTATATTTTTTTTCTGTGTGTTTTTCTTAGAGTTGGCAGAAAAGCTCCTTTTTTTTTAATTAGCATGACCACATCAAAACAAGGCAGTGGCCTGGATACTGCTTGGCCCGCTGGCTTTCTTCCTCGCAACGTGCAACACACACACGCACACAAACTTCACTATTCACTAACAAAGCCGAGCTGTGGCAGGCAGGGAAAGAGAAAGCTGCTATGCTGCAGTGGGTGCTGCTGTTGTTCTTGTCTCTGATGTTTTTCACTTTGTTTGGCAGACCTCCCTTCACTCCATCTCTGTCTCTATCCTTCGTATAACTGACTGATGGTTTGATGAGGCTGACGCTGGCTGGTGGAGCATGTGTGTGGGGTATGTTTATGCATTCGTGCAAGCACATGTATGTGTCTGTGAGCAGATGCAAAATGGAATAAATATTTGAGTGTCTGTGTGTGAGTGTGTGTGTGTGTGCCTTTATGTGTGCATGTGCTAGAATGCAGATGTGTTGAAGAACTATATAATTACAGAACAAGTGAGAGCTGGGAACTAATCCTCATGAGTTGAAAGAAGTGTCTGAGAGTGAGTGACGCATAAAGCTTCTGCAAAGTCCTCTGGAATAAACGTTTAAATACAGTGAAACCACTCCAGAGCACTCTCTGAGTCATCTACAACAGTTTGTGAACATGCTTAACACACACAAACTTTCTGGAATATTGTGTGAATATCATAAACACAAAGAGAAACACATATATACACAGTCAGCTGGGTTCACTAAACATAAAAAAAACACTTATTTCAACAGATCTGGACCAATATACACATACATGCACAGTACTGTGCAAAAGTCTTTTTTTTTTTAAATTTCTTTATATTTTGCAAGGAAAATAGGAAATAGGTGTAGTGTTTCATTGAAACATGTCCACAAATACATGGAAATACAGTATATAAGAGTTTGTACAATTCTAACGAGGTTAAAAGTCAATATTTGGTATGACCATCTTTATTTTTAGATTTTTAGATTCCAGAGCTCTTCTTTGACAAGATAATCCTACACTGCTTCAGTAATCTTGAGGTCCAGGCTCTGGGGAGGCCAATGCATGACTGATGGTGTTCCATTGTGTGTTTTTCTGCCCAGGTGTGCTTTTACTACACCGGCAGGGTGTTTGGGATCATTGTCATACTGAAAAATGAAGCTGTTGCCAGATGCTTTCCAGATGGTATTGCATGGTGGGTTAAAATCTGATGGCACTTTTTTGTGTTCATAATCCCATCAATTTTGACAAGACACCAACACCACTGGCTGAAATGCAGCACCAAACCATGATAGTCATCTGTAAAACACAGTTTTACAGATATATATATATATATATAGTATACACTCACTGTTGTAGAGGCTGTAGACACTCTCTTGACCTCCTCTATACATATTGATGATGATTTGAACCAAAAATTTCAAATTTGCATTCATCACTCCATAAGACCCGTTGTCTCTGATGATTTTCAGTCCAGTTCTTGTGTTATTTAGCATACCTCATTCTTTTCCTGTTTCCTTTCTTTAAGAATGGCTTGTTGACAGCCACCCTTCCACTGAGACCATTTCTGATGCATTTCTTGATTTCTCTGAGGCATTTCTTAAGGACATGACTTTCAGATACTGTTCATCTGCTGTAGACACACTGCACAGCATGCCAAGATATGCCAGGTTTTCAGCTAATAGGTCTTTGGGAATCACCTTGTTGGTGCAAAAACACTATTTCATGATAACTGTGTTATTGTTGGCATTTCTGTAAATTCAGCTAAAGAAATGGGAACAAATTATGTGTGTTCATGACAGGCTGCTAGTAACAACGAACCTAAAGATACAATTTAAAATTGGTTCTTTGCTAAGTTGTCTGTTATGTGTACATGCACCACTGGTTCATCCCTTGAGTTAAGTGCCTTCTTTATGTTTGAATGATTCATAGGTCAGTGTTAAGTGTTTTAACAAACAAACAGAAAAACATTCCTCTGAAAATGGGCAGGTACAAGGACTGGATTGACAGTGAGTAAAAAAGCAGCCAATGTCCAAAGAAAAACTTTGAAAGACCTTCAGAAAGCCTGGGGAACTATTGCTAAAGACCAGTTTGCGAGGCCAGAGAATAATGGAAAGCCAAAGAATCACAAGGTACCTATTTGCCACAGAGGGCTCAGCTGAGATTTAGGAGAATAATATGGTGATACAACTCATGTATTGCTTTGGGCCTCTGGCTCAAGCAAAAGTAATGACCAAAGCTCAAGCTCTCAGAGTGGAGGCAATGCAAATGTCTTTAAGTGTTAACGTAACATTAGTTTGCAGTGGTGTTGTTATTGAGGGAACAGTACTTATCTGCAACCACTGCAAAGCCATATAATTTTCTGAAAGAAAAGAATGCAATCTCATGGTGTGCCTCAAGCCCTCTAAAGCACAATTCTGATGTGCCAAAAATCAAAAAATATTTAGGTGAGAGTTAGCAAAATATAACTTTTTTTTTTGTCTCTATCAAGACATATTTGAAAATGAATGATTCTAGGTTAGCATTGTGCTTGCAAGGTTTGGGGAACAGTAGATGGCATGTTAAGGCAATTTCAACCCATGAAATGCCAAATTTAATAAATTTGGTAAAAACACCAATGTTAACATCAGCACTAATGTGTTTCATCACAGTCATGTTGTTGACAGCAAAAGGCATGATTAGGTTCAGTACCATTTAAAGCAGAAGGCATTAATTCAGAAACTTTCATAGGAATACACAGGGTATTCTTCTGTGGTATCCATTTCTCCATAACACAGCTATAGACACAACTCCAACTCTCTCCATGATGACACTAACTCTACTACGTACAATAGCAAAAAACTAGTAAATGTATTAAATAAGAAGTAATACAAAGGTGTGTTTATCTTAAAGTTTTATATTTATACACATGCATTCAAGGACAAATAATTCCAGGATGATTTTACAACATGTTTCATAATGGTATTATTGAGCATCTTCCTCTGTTTTCACACCTGCAGAAGCACTGATGGCTCAGAAAACTGAGACATCTCTTGGTAGAGCTGCCTAGGAGAGCTGTGCAATGCTCAGAAGATGTAATATGGACTCAAGATGTGCATAATGTCTTATTTTTCTCAGCTTGTTCACCCACACTGTGACGTAACTTGCAGAAAGACTGGGAAAAATAGTTTTTGTTTTGACAGCTGGACAGATACATAAATCCAGCATCAGGCAGTTAGTGGAGATAATGATAGAGAAGCCTGATATGGCTCAACACAAAAAAATATATTAAAAAATATATAAAAATATACCAAGAATGGTCCAATTCTTGGTGCAAAAATGTAGTGACATTTTGTTCTTAAATATCCCATGTTGTTTGTCCATTGCTGTGATTTATTACACTAGGAAACAACAACAATTGTTTCATAAAACAACTAAATACTACTTCCAAAGAAATATGGCTAGTGTCACTATCAAAAATGTCTCATATAAAAAAAATACACTATTGCAATGAATCAGTCATAAAACTTTAAAAGCTTTTCAAATATTTTCTAAATAAATTAAACTAAAATCTACAAAGTGGAAAAAAAAATTAAGCAGTGTGAGTTGAGCAGTCTTGTGTTGGTGAAAGTGACAAAAAAAGCAGCAAAGATGATTTCAGAGAGCTCTTCATCTCCTGTGCGAGTTCAGGAAAACCCATTTGACAGCAGACAGAGCCCATTCACTGTATCTCACAACAGGATAAAAACCTGTTAGGCTGACCACTCACTCTCCCCCTCACACATCACATATGAGATTCCTCTTCTACTGGCCTAATTTCTACTTTATTAGCTCCCTGATGTGGTTATACACACATATACACCAGGCCTGTTTGGAGATGGACAAATGGATTGATGGGAAAGGCTGGCTAAAAGGACAAACAGAAAGGCCAGAAACTGTGGAAGGATGCACAGGAAATGGGGGTGTAATATGTAATTGAAGAATGATGCTAGTGTTGTGAATGACAGAGGTAAGGGAGCAAAAGACAGAGCCTATATATGTTTGTACAAGTCTGTGCATATGTCTACCATGGGGTATCGTGAAGCAGATGCAGCAACATCCTCTGCCAGCCCCACCACACCACACTTATGACAGATCTGTCTCTCTCTTTGTCTTTTTCCCACATACATAGACACCAACACTCCTCGGCAATCCCTGAATGTGTTTCTGTCAGCTCTCGAACAGCCTGTCAAACAAGCCACAGGTAAAATAACGTTGTTTTCCCTACTGGGAAAAAACTTTGAAATGTGCTACATTATTAATATTTGGGTGGAGGATGCCACTCTCTCCCGTTTTCTCCCATATCTGTGAGTGTCATGTGATATTTTTTACTTACAATATGAGATACACAGTATAATATGGGATACCATTATCACTGTATGCTGTATGTTCAGTACATAGCTTCTATAAACACAAAGGACGTCCTTGTTTACCTGTCATTATCATGCAAGCAAAATAGGATATAATATGAACTGCATCCTGATAGAAAATGACTGATAAAAAGCTGATCTGAAAACTCTCTCATCAGTTATTTAATATTACTATTAGTATTATTATTATATTCTTTATTTATTCATATTATTACATACTTTTACCCGGTAACAGTCTTATTATCTTAGAAACAGGTTTTATTCCAGGTTTCAGGTAAGTTGTTACCATTTCAGTTTCAGCCCCTTGAGCAGTTTTGATCTTAGGAACTCTTTGCCATTTGAAAATAGCATGCATGAAGGGGAAAAACATTAGATAACTGTGTTGCCTGCATAAAAATTAAATGCAGCATTTGATAATGTATCACAAAGATCATTGATATAAATATAGAGAAGAGCAGTGGTCCTAATGCCAAACCCTGGGGCATGCCTTTTGATACAGGAAGAAAAGAGGAAGAAGAGTGGACACACTGTGTTCTGTCTGACTAGTAATGTTAAAACCAACTAACAGCATTCCCAGGTAAACCACTATTATGTAGTCTATTCACCAAAGCGGCATGGTCAACTGTGTCAAAAGCCTTCAACAAATAAATAAAAACAGAAGTGTTGTATTTTTTGCAATCCATTGCCTCAATAATGTCATTTACCACTTTAATAGCAGTGGTTTCAGTGCTTTGTTGTTTTCTAAAACCTAAGTGATGTTAGTAAAGAATAAATTTTTTTGTCTGAAGAATGTCTAAAGAATATTTATTATTAGTTGTTCACTAAAACACAATTTAACTATTAGCCTGTAGTTAATATCAGTGTTAGTAGTTAATATTGTCAGTGTTTTTGCTATAGCCCTGCAATACACTGGCAACCTGTCTAGGGTGTACCCCGGCTCTCGCCCTGTGACAGCTGTGATAGGTTCAGGCACACCCGAAAGCCTGAATTAGATAAGTGTTTAAGAAAATGGATGGATGGATGGATGGTTCTGCTATAATATCTCTAGCTAACTTGAGAAAATCCGGATCCAGTTTATCAGGACTTGCGGTTTTATTAGGATGCAACTGCTTTAAGGCTCTATGGACCTCTGTTACATGGAAAGGAGAAAAGCTGAATGGTTGAGCCATAGATGCAATAAGTGGTGCTAGAGAGTGAGCTTTCTGTTCAATATGCTGTTTTAATTCTGGATGTAAAGTGTGCTCGAACGTTAAATACAACTTAGATTCTCAGTCCAATCCAACAAGCTGCATTCAAGTCAGTGAAATCAACCACTGACACATTTCTGTGAACAGATAAAACGCTCTTTAAAAATCAGCTACAGCAGTTGCAAGCTTGCTCTCATGCAGAGGACCATTTGTATGCCAATGACAAATAGCGCACACACTTCTGCTGTCTGCATAATGCCTGTGATATTGTTAAGATATGATGTAAGAAAGGTTGACAACACTATCAGATTTCAGTATGGCAGGTAGAGATGTCATACATTGGATTTTTTTATTCTTTTATATCAGGTGAAAAAGAAATGAGTAAAATTCTAACTGGAAAGAAACAGAACATGTAATGCACCTTAATTCAATGTTTTAAAATGGCCTATTTTGTCCATATATAATAATTTTGTGCTGAGCTAATGAATGATTTTTACAATGAGAAAACTGTTTAATAATAATAGCAAAAACAATAATGTATGTCTTATCATAAACAGGGGCACACAAACACTTTCCCTCTTCTACCTTCCTAACAGGCTGGCTGCCAAGTATAGTTTTTGAGCTCCACCATCTCTCCTTTCCTCTTCCACCGGTAGCCATGGCAACTTCCATGTCGTCCGATTCCAGGACACACTCTGGGAGTCTTCCTCCTGATTCCACCTGGTAACATTCCTTTGCTGATCCCTACGTCTCTCCCTACCTTACATCTGTGTAGATTACTTAATGTGACACCTCTGTCTTCACAGTTTAATCCAAACTACCTGCTTACACAAACTCCAAATCCTCCTAAAAGCTAAAAGACGAGGTGCATTTCAGACAGCTGCGCTGTCTCTTCTGATTGGTGAGAAGCAGAGGAGCGTGTAAGATGCCATCACAATCAAGACGACAGAGCAACGCTACATCAAGACACTGACTTGTAGAATTTAGTCAGCCTCACCTCATAAAAAAAATATGGGATGTTGTGCTTATGCAGGGAAAGGAGGGCTGTTCCTTGTGTCCTGGTTTGGATTGTTGCTTCACTGCCAGCGTCAAAGTATCAAGTCAGTCAGGTAGTCAGTCACTGTCTACAGCATGCCAGCATGTCTGAGGCACTGATTCACGTGCTAGTCTCTAGATGTGTCAGACTATGTATGTGTACGTGGAAGAGAAGGAAAGAGAAAGCGTTTGGTGTCTCAGACCATTCTCAGGCAGCCACGCAGCTTTGGTGCTCAGTGAAGCATGATAACGAAGGTTAGCAGAGCCATGGTGAAAGGAGAATAGGGTCAGATGGTGGAGACTTTGACATGTGGAAATACAGAGGTTTTGGGAAAACAGAACAGTTGTCATTTTGGGTGAAAGTACATTTGTGCCTGAGTGGGTAGATGGAGGGGAAAGGACAATAAGATCATTGATGAGATGACAAAGGAACCTGAAGGAAAGTTTCTGTATATGTGTTTCAGTGTGCCAGGATCGGTCAATCTTCATGTATGATTTTCTATACATCTGTCTGAGTTTGCGTGTGCATGTGTGTACGTGTGTGTGTGGGTCCTAATTACCACACTGAGCAAGGGTGACAGTTGGGCCCCCAGGGTGCCGCAGGGCATCTCCTGTAACCGTGGTGACTATGTTAGGGTAGTAGCACAAGCACAGACACTTGCATGTACCAACATGCACACACACACAGACACACATATCCACACATTAAGTAGGACATTTCCAGATATGACCTCATTCAGTGGGAAGCAGGGTATAGTTAATGGAGGAGAGAAGAAGAGTGAGCAGATCGAGACAGAGTAAGTCAGAGATAGATATAATAACAAAATATAATTGTTAATATCCTGGTGAGTCCACCTCTGCAAGACATCTCACACACAGAGAAGAAACACAGTCACAGCCTCAGCTGCCTTAGTGAAAATGTTTGATTTAGCATATTGTTTCTGCACTTAGAGTCACTCGACTGGAATAGCCATCAAAAATGTACGATTTCTATAAGATTTGGAGCATTTATTTATCTGTGTCTCTGTCACTATCTGTTCCGCCTCTCTCTTCTCATCCTTCAGCTTTTACAGAGATGGATTATATTCAAATGGAGAAGACAGATGAAGTGCAGGTATACCTGGAAAAAAGTGCCAGACTGCATGGCATAGTTCACTGGTTACACAGCCTGAGACTGCAGCATTCAGCTAACACTAGACTGCAGTCTGTGATTCAAGTGGTATTCTATAATTCAAAGAGTCAAAGGGAAAGAACTTCAGAGGGTTCTTTACAGTCTGCGCGTGAGTAGTTCAAGCTTGCTAGTGCATGCTAAGTAACACATACACACACTCATATGCACATACATACAACTATAGATGAACACATTCATATATGTGCATGGATATGCAAGCATATATTCAATACATATGCACACAAATACATTCATATGCTACTACACTAGCCTGGAGCTTTGAAAGCTTTGACACAGTTCTAAAGAGAAGATGTTGAGCACACTTAAGAGCTAACAAGAAACTCTCTATTTCTTTCTGAGTGCAGTCTGTGTGTGGGTAAGAGAGAGTGTGAGCATGCATTTAAGGGCTAGCACATGCATTCATGCATGCATGTATGCACATTCATCTTTGTTAGCACACAGGGCTAGTGTAAATTTGTGTGTTTACAGTGATAGTGCACCTAGGTTCCCTGGGGGTCCACTGAAGGTTTAATCTGGAGACTTGGGTTGTCTCTCAACCCAAATTGGCCATCAACCCTAGTCTGCTGGTTCAAAATAGGGACAAAATATAGAATGCACTATAAAATACAGGAAACATATTGAAATCCATAAGCCCCTGCACTTTAGCCTCAACCCCACCTCTAACCAATAGCTGAGGAAAGAAAAAAGCAAATGGAAAAACAGGAAAAGGCAGTGAAAGCTAAAACAGATGGTGAGTGAGAAAGGAAAAGTGACAGTGAGGGTGGGAAATAGGGGGTGAGAAGCAATTTGAGGAATGAGGAGAGGGTAAAAAAAAAAATAAGAATGGAGTGACAAAAATTGAGATATCAAGAGGCTGACAGATGGGAGAATAATAAATGAAGCATGTTGTTATTTAACACATCCAAAAGAGATGGAGAACAGAGGAGAAGGGAGAACAGCTCCCCACCCTTGTCTCTCTTGTCAAAGTGGTTTCCCTTTGTGCTGAGGGACTTCTTCAATAGGGATGGAAAAAGAGAGAAAACATGAGCAATAGAGAAAAAGAGAGGTGAGAGAAAAAAAGGGGAGAAGGGCCAACAAGGTGACAAGGTGGGAAAGGTGGTATAGAGGCATCTAGGGAAAGTCTGCTTGAAGTCCAGAAGTAATTTTCTATCACGATAGCTGTGGCAGAGGCAACAAAACAGAGTTTGTGTGCCTGTGTGCATTATCCACACACTCTTCACACTATCGACACTTGCAGCCTCAAGAGCGCAAATGCATGTGTGTGAGATTAAGAGGGAAAATCTGAGAGAATGTGTTGAAAGGTACTTGGTCCAATTCTGAAGCATCTTCATAGAAGTCATCAAATCATTTTCATGTGAATAAATCACTATTCCTGGAGGCATTTCAACATTTTGGCTTGCAGCTCTTTCCCTGTGTAGAACTGTACAGTCAACCTTCAAATGTCTCCTGATATAAGTCACTAGTGACACATATGCATTCAACCTAGCCACACCCTAGCAGTAACCAACATTTGCGGCTTTGAAATATACTGTGAAATTCTTCCTGACATTTAGGAAAACAAATATAAAGTGCAGTTGAGGAGACTTGTTCCAGTGGGGTGAGTCTAACAAACAATGAAAAGTTGAATTATAGTCACATAGCCTTAATTTAATATCAAAGGTAAAACCTAAAAAAAAATAATTAAGCTGCAAAGACCTTAAAACAAAGGATTTTCAGTAGTCATTTTCAAATAAAGGTGCCTCTGTTCAAAACCCGATAAAACAGAGTGAGTCATTGAACTGAGGCCGGTGTATCACTAAAACAGATTAAGCGTAACTTTCATGGCCACGGCTTCGTTTCCCCTTCAACCCAGTGTATCCCAATGGGGAGATAATCTGGGAAATGCAGCGGTATCAGGTCCTTTCTAGGTTGCCTGAGAAGCCTTGTGAGACCCTCTGGAGATATGAGGCTTTGATATCAAGACCAATTATGTGGTATAGGCGCACACACACACACACACACACACACACAAACATTAGCACGCACGCATGCACACATTCACAAATACATGGACTCATACACACACACACTCATTGGCCTTGGAGAGTGGTAGAGAGGAAAACAAAGAGAGAATGTGATACTGAGGAAACACTGGGCAGGCGGAACATGCTCTGATTTTATCAGCCAGTTGAGCGGAGCTTGAAAGCCAGAGACGATACAGACATAGAGGGAATGAGAGAGTGGAAACAAGACAGGCTGAAACAGACTGAAGAAAATGGATGTGAGAGCATGGGAAAGAGCCAAACGTACACACATGCACACACAAACTCACTGCAATGTGTGCAAACCTTCAGTGAAGCCTTCAGTGTCCGTTAACATGTGCAAAAACACATACAATGGACATGTGCACGAGCGCACACTGAAAGATTCACTGTGAACATTTATGTCAAACACTGACACACTTACTGTATGCATGAGCATATCTGAGCTTTGTTTGTGCCTGTGCACATAGAGTATTGTGCCAGTAGACACAAAGGCTCACTCACTGCATCTTGCAGCACACAAACATTCACCACAAATATAAGTAATAAACAGTTGTTTCCGGTCTGAGTCACCTCCACAGAGGATCCCTCAAGATTAAGTATGGCCTCTGGCTCTGCTAATTGGAGCTTAAAGTCTGGTGTAGCCCCTGGGCAGTGTATGCCGTGTGTGGTACAAGCCATGTGTGTATGTGTGTGTGTGTGTGTGTGTGTGTGTGTGCGCCTCTGTATAAATTATGGATGGAAAGGACTGTAGGAGAGTGGCCACACAAGCTGTAGCTGCCAGAGTGAGAAGAGACACCAAGCTAGGCCAAAGCAGTCGCAATCAGAGCACCACCACATGACACAGACAGGTGGTTTGATAGAGAAACAGAGCAAGGAGCCGGACCGAAAGATGACAGCAATACTGAGACAGAAAAATGATGAGAGAAAATAATAGGGCATCAGGAAAGAGCACTCAAAGTCAGATTAACACAGGACCTGTAAAATCGAGATACTAATGGTGGCATTAATGAATTATTTATAGCCAGACATTCTCATTACAGAGCACAGAGCTTTCCCCTTATTGCTATTTTTGACAAGCTATCATTTCCCAGCTAGCTTTAACCATCATACCTGCCAAATACAAAACACATGTAGTGGAGAGTGGAGAGATCACAATAGCATTAAAAACCATTTCCAATAACCTTAAACCTCAAGTTGAAATCTCTATTCTTTAAGCTAATACCAGTAAAACTGTTACTGACCAAGTAAGTGTTGTGACAACATGTTCAGAGCAAAGTAGCTAAACATGTTCGCTAAAAGATGTTAGGTAAACCAGCACGCTCTCCTGTTAATAAAAGTGCAGTCTCGAGTGAGGAAAGGAGATATCAAAGTCTGGTATTATCTTGCAGCCCAAACTTTAAGCATTGCATTTCCTCAAAGATGTAAAAAGTGGGAAAATCATTTGCTAAAAATTACTTCGTAAAGAAAATTTGCTTTACTATACAAGTCTTAATTTGTGAGAGTCATGTCTTAAAGGCATGAAATGTCATAAGCATAAACATGAATTAGTATATGCCACATAAATTAGTATACTGTTAAACAAAATAAAAACTATTCATGTATTGTAACTGTAAATTGATCATTTTCTGTGAAGCAGAAGCCTCAATTACTGTGCTCCTTTCAGCACTGTCAGAGGAGGAGGCAGTCACACTGGCGAGTGTGTAGGAGAAGTGTCACCTGAGTCACTTCCATTGTCTGATAAGGCTACACTGGTTTCTATAAATATTCCATCACAATTGTCCTTTTCTTCCATTACATTAAGCTTAGCAGTTGTGTCATTTTATGCTGCTGTTGTTTGCTGTAAACTTTTTGAAATTGGGTTCATGCGTAGTTAATTCAGAGCTTGATATATACTTGACGAGGATCAATTCACCGACTAAAGATAGGATCTCTGGGGCTCAGAGAAGTAAAGCAATTCGAACTGTTCCTGTCTTGGCTCTGTCTTTTTGCCATGAGTCAGCCTTGAACATTACACCAAAGGATACCAGGGGACAAACTTAATTAACAAAAGGAACACAGAGAATTAATTATGTTCGCTGTGGTTGTCGAATTTAGTCTTACAGACCTCAGAAAATGTTCCGCACAGAAACATCACACATTCTCGCATACATTACTACTTTCCACATCACGCATTCACTCAAACACATGCACAAAAACTGACCTGAGTGACATGATCTTGTATGCATCAGGCAGGTAGCACCGTGTGTTCTCCATTTGGACAGGGTCTGAGTCGCAGATCTTGTCATCAGTGCGGCCGTAGTTGGCACTTTCAATCATGATGACATCTGTGCCTGGGCAGCGTAGTTCAATAGGGTAGGACTCACAGGACAGCTCCCTCCGGACTACTGCCATGGGGATTGGGGCACGGCCATAGACTGGACAGACAAGACACATGCATTGATATTTAGATATTATTTGGTGAAAGACCCTTTAACCTTTAATTTACTTGTACTGGATGCCTAAATTATACAAGAAAAGATTGTGTTCAACTAAACTGCATTTGTACCCTTGTCATATAGACCTAATTATCCACAGTATATGAACACAATAGCATAACAAAAGACTTTTCATGAGGGCATGTCCACTGTCGCAAGTGAAGTGACTTGGTAATTAGTGTTTTGCAGTTGGCGGTTTTGGACATCATTCTAGATAGAAAGTAATTGCCTGGCAATTTCAACAGATATTTAGAGCTGCAGATATTATTCAAAGATGGCAGTGCCTAATTATTCTCAGAAGTTGCGAATTTGATGCAAACATCCACTTGTAGCGTACTGAAATAGGAAGCATGTCATTAATTCCAATGAGACTGAAGCTACTGAACTCTCCCAGATCTATTTGACTTCACTGGTTTATGCTTCTGCACCATATAACTCCCTTTCATCTAAAAACAAAATGAGCAAAATGAAAAAAACAACAACAAAAAAAACCAACAAAAAACAAAAGAAGAACAAAAGCAAATTACATAAAAAACTATTCTTAACAGTGTCATGATTTTGGATTCTTCCTATTATCGCTGTCCCACCACTTCTTGTTTTATTTTAATCCTTGGCTGTAGTGCACCCCCCCGATACACACACACACATCAAAAAGGCCTGTTTTCTCCCCCACCTGGGTTTGATTGGTTAATCATTCATCATGGGTCATATATACTCAACCATTTCCCAGTGTCCCTTGCTAGATTGTGTTGTTGCACCTTTCACACAAGCATTCAAACCAGCCTCAAGTTTGTATTCCTAATGTATGACTTTTCTCCTGTGTTCAGACTCTTTGTCTCTCCCTTTCTCTCATTCTTTATTCTCGTGTTCTACTAAAACACCTTATACATATTCTCTTGCGATTAGAGCTGTGACATAGAAGGACATGGCCGCACTGATATTAATGGTGTGGTTCTGGGTGTTAGTGTAGCTTGGATTATTCTCGGTTCTTGAGAGCAGCAATCCCTTAGAGCATCATTTATCATCTGTGGATAGATTATCAGCTGATGTGTTCAACTGCATTGTTCAGGTTTGTATTCACCTAACCCTTCTGTAATAATAATGCAGATTTTTATTACACATCTATATTATATTGTGTGTCAACAGCTACCGTTGCCCATCTACACCACCTGAGAATTTTTGCTATATCTGGTGCAACATACATATTAAGCATTTCCCTCTTGAATAAACCAATAACATTTATTAAATCTGGACAAAACTAGTGTAGAATGTAGCCAGGCCCGGTGATTTAGGCTGCTTGCTACTTCACTCTTTTTGAAAGAACGCATCCTGTCAAGACCCTTCAAATCATTTCTGTAAAGCAGCCAAACAAACACATGTAAGCACATGTATATGCACATGCATGTACGGACACAAAAGCAATTAAAAGGATGCAGACTTACAACATCTGTGAAAAGCGAGGCATTGACCATCCTCCTAGCGCTCCCTATCATGGTAACCATAGCAACCCTGTTCTCCCTCCCTTGGCTCTCTCATTGGTTAGAGAAGCGTCATGGTTACACAAATGCAGCAAAGAATCTGAATGAGCTCAATGACACTGTGCCCGGGCTCAACTTAATACTGCCCTTCACCACATCACAGACACACAGGCACAGACACACACACACACACACACACACATAACACTCATGCATACAAATGCTCGGAGTGATGGAATGTAGAGGTGGAAATTCACAGCCAGCCAATATCTGTGTGGTGTTGGTACCTGAGGGCAAAACATTGATAATGGCAGGAGCTAGCTTAGAGATAAGACTGATATATAAGTGGCATTTACTGAAAATGTCTTCTCTAATGAACAGACACATGCACACACACGTACGTATACCACTGCAGGCTATGATTAGACCTTAAGCACACATTCAGACAGGATGTGTGTCTCAAAAGTAGCTGAGGATTTAAGGGAAAATCATGCAGTTTTGTGTGTGTAAGCGGGGGGTGGGGGTGGAGGGGGGTGTCTTAGTGCACTGGGTCATTATTGTGTGAATGTAAGTGTTAGTTTATTAGTTTTTCAATGGCTGCATCATGACTCTGTGAGCATGAATATAAATTTTGAAGTGAGGGTTAATTGGAGCATGCAGGGATCAATACACAGCATTGTAAGGCAGCTGTCTAAGCTAGCTTTGGATCAGATGTCTTACAGTGCTGCCTTACAGGGTCCCCTTTGGGCATAAAGCAAGCATTATGACACAAACACACATACTCACACACACTATTCAAATGAGGGGTCTATCTGTATTCCCATTAAAAACCACTCTGCCTTCATAAGCAGCAGTAAATGCACTGACTCGCACATGCCACCCCATCTCGTCTGTCATATTTTAATTTACCTTATTATATCAGCTGCCTCACCTATAAAACTGCAGTGTTTAACCTGCCTCCAAAGGACTCACTCTACACATATTTCTGTCACCTGATACACATACATTCACTCACGCACACACAGTACATGCCCGTATTTAGCTGTCTGTCTTTGACTACATGTAATAATGTGTGAGCTGGCAAGTGCATGTTAATGTGTCTGTCATTAGTTGTGTAAGTGGTGACAGAAACTTGGCAGCAACAGACAGTACAGACAATCTTATTCAGACACTCTCATTGCCTCGGGGGGGCTGAAACAAAAGGATATCGATTTTTACATTTGGGCCAAGAACAAGAGAGTGGTGAAAGAGGTGGATAGATGGAAAGAAGGAGAGGGTGAGAGGAAAGAGGAGAGAGATTTAAAAGGTGATCTCTCACTTGAATTGCCAAAGCATTTGTCCAATGCTGGTGTTTTAAATGTGGGGTGCTTTGAGTTAGAGGGAAAACAACTCATTTTAAGTGCAGAAGATATTCTAAAGGTTAAGGCTAACAATTTCCTCATTATTTTATCAATACAATAAATCCCAGAATATGAGCAAAACAAACAAATATATATCTATATCTATCTATCTATATATAGTAGATAGATAGATAGACATCCTCGAAGTTTTACCATGTTGAACAGGAGTGAGGAATTTCAAACTGAATTCACGTTTTTGAGCCGGTACACTGGACTTCTCTGAGAAATCAGAAATTACTCAAGCATAACATTCAACCACTAAAACTAATTTCTCCGTTCAGGAATGCAAGTAAATGATAAGTGATTGGGCATCTTAATCAAAAAAATAATATTGTGCTTTACTATTTTTCCTGCTTTTTTGTAAAACAGTAAATTCGCAAATTCATGGATAACAATAATAATTATATTTTAGCATTAAAAATATCATTTTGATTAAAGAGCTTGTGCATACTGGTGGATTAACCATTACAGAAACATAAATTCAACTAAAGCTGAAGGTCTCCACTTTAATCACATCTTGATTGTCTGATTTAAAATCCACTGTTACTGTGTTGGCAAAATGTCCAAATACTTATGCACCTAACATCCTTACATTCTTAGAGAACCAGGTCACTGGTGCTTATTGATGATGAGCTGATAGAAGAAGCGGGATGAATTATGAAGTGTACAGGGATATACTCTCTGTTCAGGTTAAGCCAAATCCTGCAAAACTGATCGGATAGCATTTCACAGTGCAAATGGATAATAACCCAAAGCATACTGCAAAAGCTACTCACGAGTTTCTTAAAGCAAAGAAATGGGATATTCTTCAATGGCCAAGTCAGTCACCTGATCTCAGCCCGATAGAGCATGCTTTTCAGTTATTGAAGACAAAACTGAATGTAGACAGACCCACAAACAAGCAGCAACTGAAGGTGGCTGCAAAAAAAGCCTAGCAGAGTATCTCAAGGGAGGAAACAGGATTTGGTGATGTCCATGGGCTCTAGACTTCAGGCAGCCATTGACTGCAAAGGTTTTTCATCCAAGTATTGAAAACAGTCCTTACATTTAAAATTATGTTAGTTTGTCCAATTAATTTTGAGCTTCTGAAAATGGTGGACTCTGAACAAAAATGGCTGTAATTCCTTAATGCAATACTTTGGTTAAAACTCTTAAATTATAGATGAAAGTCTGAACTTCAATCACCTTCTCAACTGTTTGATTTAAAATCCACCGTGGTTGTATACAGAGGAAAAATAACAAAAACTGGACCTAACTGTAACTGTATATAGACATAAACTTTTGGATAGGGACGTCTTCTGTTTTTGTTCCCTGACCAAAAAGTTGCCTAAACAAATTTACATGCTGATGTTTTCCCCATCATTTTTCAAATAACTATTACAAACACATACTTTACAAACTATGTCCACTGCAGTTTATTTGATCGGATTGCAAATGTATTATTATTGCACCTTTTTTACTTTAAAATTTACTCTGATGCCTTTGTGTGAGAAGACAGAATGTTTTTACAGAGGAAGAATAAATTTCACAAGGCTAAATTCCTTTACCCTTGTGAAATTTCTATGTATTTGCTATTTGCTATAGCTGGAACTCAACTACAGTGATGTTCACTTTTGTTAAGCTGCAGCATCTTTCAACAACCAACATGATCAACACGTCAGGTAAAACTCGGTCACGTAAAACAGCACTCAAACCAGAAAACAAACAAACAAACAAAAAAAAACCTGTAATTTTTATTTCCAAATTCATGTTTTCATGTTCCTTTTTGTTTGAACTTACTACCCTAAAGTAGACATGGCTCTGTGGAGAACATGGAGTGGCTGCTGCTGTGTGCCCTCAAGCTAAAATGTCTTTGTTTCAGCTAATCCTTACTAAGCATAAACAGCATGCTTTGCATATGCCGGCTTATTCTTTAGACATTGATGCAAATACGTTTGACTGAAATTCATCTCTCAGTGCTAAAGCAAAGCCCTTAGTGTCTATGTGTCTAAATGGCTGCCTATAAGCACTTCCTGCGTGCCTGTTGGTTCATCGCAAGCGTGTGTTTTGAGGAATCTGAGGCAATGTGGGTACAAAAAAAGGCACATACTTGAGTGTGTGTGAGTGCGTGTGTGTGTGTGTGTGTGTGTGTGTGTGTGTGTGTGGTCCAGGTATTATTTGTGTTGTGGGGACCTACATCAATAACCTACATCTGTTTAAACTGTCACATTTTATGGTAAGGAGACAATAGCCAAGTCCCCATACTCTCGAATTTGAAGGAACATTTGAGCATTTTTGAGTCCAAAAACGTGGTTTTAGGTTTAGGGTTACAATTAAGTTATGGTTAGGGTTAGGGTAAGGGGCTAGGGAAAGCATTATGTCAATGGAGTTCTCCACTAAGATGTCAAAATAAGTGTGTGTGTGTGTGTGAGAGAGAGAGAGCGTGTTACAAAGCTATACAGTCTGAGTGACAGCAGCTATTAATAGGATTAAGTTCAAGTGGGCCAGAACTGCCTCTTGGAGCCTTTTAAGTCCACTGTCATTTGGGAGAGGAGGAAACATACAGATGACCTACTGAGCTCCATCTGCACCATGCATGTGTTTCAAGTGTCTGTGTGTGTATGATATTATTGTGCACATCAGTTTCGGCACACCACTTTCTGTCATTTTCCCAGTTTTTTAAATTTTGGTTCATGTTTTTGATTTTACTGTTATTTTACTTTCTTATGCTTCTATGTTCTTATTTTCGTGGTGTCCCCATTGTTTCCCTGTCCTGCCACCCTCTGTCTTGTCTATGTGTTCATGCCTTTGTCCTCCTAGTTTCCACTTACTGTCTTATTTTGATAACTGCTTTTCCTTGTATGTCTCTTGTACTTTTGCTTCCTGTTGTTGTTCTCCCTCCTGATTGTCTACCCTCTCCTTATTAGTTTCCCCTGTGTTTGATTTGTCTTCACCTGTGTCTTGTTTTGTAATCAGCCCATGCTCTTTATAGTCTTGTGCCTCCCTTTGTCAGCTTATCTGTTTATCCACTGTGTGTCTGCTTGCTGTATCCTGTGCTTCCTTTGCCTAGTTTTGAATTTCTGTGTTGTTACAGGATTCATTGGTATTTTTTATTTTTTTTGTGCCTGCCAAATAAAGCTTCTCTGCAATAAATGCCATTTGTTTTTTGTAAAAGGTCTAGCAATAGGCCTTCATCTCAGCAAACATTTGGGCCTGCCATAACATAAACTAATAACATTACCTAAAGCTCTAATCAAAATTAACTATTAAAAAATAAATTATAGCTTGTAATAATAACATTATCAACAGCTCTTTCCTATTCAAGTTTTCCAGTAAGCCCAGTAAGCCATGACAGTGTCTCACCACATTAGTAATACCAGAAAATTCAAACTGGAGTAGCTTAATGATATTTAGCCATCATCATGTTATTATTTACACTTTTTCCTACTGCAACATGACCAAAACTCATGAAATAAGGGCCAAAACTGTCCCTGCAAGGGCTAACAATAAACTAACTGTCCGTAAACACCAGACTTTCTTTCCTGACTTTAGTCAGACAGATTTGTGACTGAAGTTTTTGAGTAGTTTAAGAGAATCTTTAATATAGCTATGCTAAGTAACAAAAAAACACAATAATTGAGCAATGCAACAAATTTCTGTTAGCAAATTAAATTTTGATTATTTCTTTGGGTGAGTACAGTGCAATGAGTAACATGACCTTGTCCCTTACCAATGGCAATGGGGGCAAACAAGGTTGAGATCAAGAGCAGGCATCTGGTCCACATGACGTCTGAGGATGACCTGGAAGTAGATATGGAGGTACTTCCTGCTGAGCCCAGACGGTCTTGTGGCGAGCTGTTTATATCTCACAGCTCAGTCTTCCCGTCACCATACAGACCTGAGAAGTGACACACAGAGAGAGGATCTGCTCACTTGGTTTGCTATAGTATACCTAAATAGTTTTTTTTCTAACAACAGATAAACAACAACTGACAAAGTTTATGCAGCAAAGGAGAAGGTATTCCTGAAAACATGTAACTTATTTATGGTGGACTGACATTTCAACAAACTTCTTCCTGGAGACATACTATATCACAGTGGACTCGACAGTAATTAATAATTTCCTTCAACAATAAGGGGACAAATAAATAGAGGACTAAATGACAAAAACTAGTACACCAACCCTAGAACAACTCTATCATACAAACTTCCTAGGGTATTTAAAAGTAGAATGGGAGGCAGAGCCTTCAGCTTTCAGGCCCCTCTCCTGTGGAACCAGCTCCCACTGTGGATTCGGGAGACAGACACCCTCTCTACTTTTAAGATTAGGCTTAAAACTTTCCTTTTTGATAGAGTTTATAGTTAGGGCTGGATCAGGTGACCCTGAACCATCCCTTAGTTACACTGCAATAGGCATAGGCTGCTGGGGACTTCCCATGATGCACTGAGCATTTCCTCTTCATCACTTCCTTTCACTCTCCATATGTTTATACACCACTTACATTTAATCATTAGTTATTATTAAACTCTGTCTCTCTCCCATAGGTGTGCCTTTTGTTGTGTCTCCCTCTGCTCTCTTCTGTTTCCCCTCATCCCCAACCGGTCACGGCAGATGGCTGCCCCTCCCTGGGCCTGGTTCTGCCGGAGGTTTCTTCCTGTTAAAAGGGAGTTTTTCCTTCCCACTGTTGCCAAGTGCTTGCTCATAGGGGGTCGTCTGACTGTTGGGATTTTCTGTCTAATATTGTGGGGTCTTTACCCTAAAATATAAAGTGCCTTGAGGCGACTGTTGTTGTGATTTGGTGCTATATAAATAAAATAAAATTGAATTGAATTGAAACTTCCTTTCCAGAATATAAAAAACAAGTGGCTATCACAAAGTAACAAAAAAACAATTTTACATGGTTTTGGTGAGGCTTGCATAGGTAAATAAAGGTATTCTTTTATTGGCTGTTGCTTATAAGATAAAGATAAAGAAGATAAAAATTAAAAAGTGATCACTTTATTATCAGTGTAGGTAAACTGCTTAATGGCATTAATTGTATAGATTAGGTAGTTCAAAATATCCGTTTTCAAGCGCCATATGCAATTTTTTTAAGATCCGCTATTTAATTTGTCCATCATTAAGTCATTAAGTTTTTCTAAATGTCTCTTGGAAGTCACAAATGATCTCAAACTATGCTTTAAAAGTTTCTAAAGAAATCAAAATCGTTCTTTAGCCTTTAAAGTTCCAATAAAAAAGTGACGATACTGACTGTAAAACACCAAGAACAGGATAATTTGTACAAATACACATTTCACAAGGCAACAAACCTTATGTCAGTTAATCCATACACAACAAAACTGTTTGGGAAATGCAAGTCTATACTGTTATATGCTGACCTTGTTTAAAAAATAGTAGAATAATAAAATGGTGCTTAATGTTTGCATAATGATGCTTTTATTAGGATTCACTTCACTTGGTATTACAGATCAGCATCAAAGTGTGAAATGTATTGATGTCCCAACCTAATTGTTCATTTCATGGTCCATCAGCAACAAACAATTAATAAGAGGATGGTCTCTGAGATAAGTTATAGCAGTGACAGACTGGTAAGCATCATTTCTCCTTCTTTTTTCTGAATAGATTAAAGGACCAGCATTGTTCAATCACTTGCTCACCCGCCCACTCACCCTTATCTCAGCTAAATGGTTCTCTTTTTTTTTCCACTTCAAAATTCACTTTTTAAATATGAAAATCTACAACATTTACATTTCATTTGCAGCACTATGTGTTTGTATCACATTTATTTAAAGTGTGCATGAGGCAAAGGATGGTTAAGTCATTATGCAATCACCCTAGCTCAAATAAACATAATTTTTCAAGGGAGAAGTTCAAAGGTAGCAGAAGCCATCTTTGTGCCTAAATCTTCTCTGTTCTCAAGGGAACTCATACCCAGCTCCAGAACAACAAGCGCGTCAAGTTTGTGTGCGTGTAACTGGGAGAGAGAGAGGCTGCAGAAATTTGCAACAGCCGGGGACAGATGGCGCAAAGCAGACAGCCACAGCCATGGGAAATACATCATGTGAAACAGAGACTATTGATCAGTGTGACCATATCATTTTGGCCCAGCAGAGACTAAGACAATAGCCAGCTATTTCCATCATACCATGCTGTGAAGGCAAATATCTGCTTCGGCACAGTCCTCTGTCTAAGATATTTGTTATATCTACAACTATTGTTATCAAAAGCATTTTTATTTACAGAAAATGCCAGAATCACACAAGCCTTTTTTTTTATAACTACAAGAATCAGACAACATATACATAATGTATCTTCTGAACATCTACAATGACTAAAAGCCTCACACTGCAAAGAGAACAGACAGATGCCCAGAGACACATGTACACTGCAGAAACTGAATCTCTGGGAACAGACCAGAAATATACAGATGATAAGGCCTGTGTAGTCATCTGGGATTTTATTGGCTCTGTTCTTTTTTGTATGTCAAAATAAATCCTTGAAATTGAAAATTCACTCAAACTAATGATAAAAACACAGGCTAAACCTAATTTAGTGAAGTCTGAACAGTTGTAGAAAATTCAATTTGCATTCCGGCATAAAGTATTCAAGCATTTTATCCAATCAGATTACTTTTATGGAGCATAATTCTTTAGCTCTGGATAATGGCAGAGACTTTACATTTCCCTTTGATAAGTTTGTAAAAACTTGCACTTAACTACTAACTGTTTTCATGCATTTAGAAATCACAGCACACTCCTGTAACTGTAAGAAATCTCCTGGAGATGCTTCACAGTTATAGGAGCTGTAGTTTTTTTGTTTGCTTGTTTTGTTTGAGTTTTTTATGTGACTTCTATTTAACCAGGCTGGTTTCATACCAGCCATACCAGATGCAAAAATTTGTAAATAAAATATATATAAAAAGTATTGTTCAAAATGCCAGCTGACAATAGCTGGCAAAAGCAAGAAAAGTCAAAGTATGAGTATTTCTTTTTTTTAATCCCAGAACTCAGAACTGCCTCTTTAATCACCTCTAGCTTTCTGTTAAACCTTGTACAAAAGGAAGAAAAAAAAAATCTTCATCTACAAACATATTCAGCTTTCTAAATATCAAGTGGTGCAACTGATTTCATTGGAGCGTGATTGCATATCTGCTAACAGTTCTTGACAAATCCCTAATGGCACTAAAGTGATAGACTCACAATAGACTCCTGTGTATTATTCTTTCCTCCACTTAAATGACTGAACAAGCTGCCCCATTTTGATTGATTGGCCCCTAACTCAGATGAACATGAGCAATCTGACCAGCTGTCCCCAGCTAAACAGAGAAGGCATACGCTGACATATGGCCGGACGCCACCAGCCACAGCATTTCGCTGTTTCATAATTCAAAAGCTATTCCATCACCCCGTATGCTCCACCAGCATCTCACCCATCAGTTAATTAACCCTCTCATTTCCTCCATGCATATGGTGGCGACACAGACAATAGTTGCGTGATAGCCCGGAGCAGTCCAGCACAAATCCAAACTCAAATCAGTCAAGTTATGTTCATAATTTAACAGCGCTGCATACTGCCATATGCTCAGATAATGACAAAAAATGTGTTCCCTCTACAAAGTCTGTAATGCATAGACAATAATGATTGCCCAAAGCACTGCCCTGTTCTTCTAACCTGTTTCTTTTAATTATCTTAATGTGTCGATTGGTTAATATATTATGAGTAAACAGGCCGTAATGGTGCTAATTATCAGAACATATGTGATGCGTTTACACTCTCTATTAATCAGTGCACATAAGGTTTTGCAAACATCACAAGGCCCCACCTGAACCTACTCACTGCTGAAATGATGAAATAATCACACCAGATTTTTTTTTAAAACAAACTCAATATTTCCTATCCTGAACTAGTTATATCTCACTGGAGACACTCCCTAGAAGATAAGCAGCATCTGCATAAAACTGAGCAAAACATCAACAAAGAAGCGAGATCAGACAAAAACAAATACCTGTTTCTACCTGCCATTTCTATCCAGCTCTGCTTAGTCATATCTGCTCAGTGGACATCTGCTAATTATGCTCCAAATTTAAACGCACATTACATTTTTCAGCCTTGACTATTTTGCCACCAAAGTTTATGTATATTTCCCAATATCTTTAAGAAAAATGAGATTTATAATTTATGTTACATTAGCGCAGTTAATACAGTTAACAGTCTCAACAAAACTGTATTATTTAGTGTATCAATAAGACAATCTGCTCCACACTAGGCTTGCATGCATAAGTGACATGGGCTCTATGTCCCATATTTTTCTGCCCTGAATCTTCATTTCCTACAGGGTCGGCATTAACATAGCTGTCGCCAAGGCCGCCACACTCACAGTCTATATTGCATGCATCCATGGACTAATTGATGTTGGGCTGATTCTGTGCACAAGGCAGCCTGACCCTACTGAGTATACGTGTGTGTGTGTGTGTGTGTGTGTGTGTGTGTGTGTGTGTGTGTGTGTGTGTGTGTGTGTGTCCCCTAACGAGAGTCCTGCCTGTCATAGCACTCCTCATTCGGGGATTCTCTCTATCACTAATGAGTGCTGACCGGACTGGGCTACCTTGTCAACACACGTCACACCCACGTGCACGCGCCTTCATACGCACACATTTTCACACACACATGCTTATCACTAGGAGACCAGATGCCCTACTCCCTCAGCCTCCAGGCAGAGAGTCTCAAATGTGTCCATGCTGCATTTGTAGTCTACCCTGTGCGTATGCCTAAAAGAATACCATGTTGAAGTGGATGTGCATCACATTAGGAAAGCAGTCAATGCAGTAGATTGTAGTAGTTATCAAAAACAAAGCAGAAAGAACAAAACAAAACAAAAAAAACTATTAATATAGGTACTGTACAAATACCAATATTTTGTAATCGATCTGTATCGGCCTTTTTTCACTCTTCCTAATTAGAATAGAACAAAAACTGATTCTTCAGTAGTGACATTTTTTAAAGAAAACATGCTCATTATTTCATTTGTGTGTGTGTGTGTGTGTGTGTGTGTCTGTGTGTGTGTGTGTGTGTGTTTGGTTTCCTCCACCCATCAGAGTGGGAACATATAGCAGGCTAAAAA
>VUQI01013895.1:2735-19421 GCA_015106735.1 Paratilapia polleni
CAGCTCTAAATATCTCTGAGACATTATATTCTTTGTGTTTTATCCTGTGTTTCTGTTTCACTGCCACACCACCAAATGCCTTAGGGAAAATGTGGCAGATTGGCTGTCTAATTGATTGACTGATTGATCAATTAAGGAGAGGAATAAATTGGCTTAAAAGTGTGAAAAGCGTGAAAATGCACATTACCTGCCCCCTCTGCCAATACTGGCATCTTTAATTTAAAATCATAAAAACAGCCTAAAATAAAAGTTTAATATTGTTGGAGGTAAGGTATTAAGTATGCGCGTGTGAGACAGGGAATGTTTGGCATTTTGCTTAAAAAAATTACTTAAAAATCAAGCCAACAAATCACATTTTCCTTCAAACCACCAATACTTTCCTCTTTAAAACCTTCAAACACATGCAAAGGATATAAAATTAAAGCATCTGTGTTCAGAAAAGATGGAGAGACAACAAAGAGAAATGTAAGCGTTGAATATTTTAATGGGCACCGGGTCTAATGCAGCAGAGGACAAAGAGATATAAACACGGCTGGTTGTAGAGCAGGAGAGAAGAGCAGGCTTCAGATATGAATCTTGGCTTAAATAAGTGTCAGGGGATTAATGTGGTACAATGCATGGTCACAGGGGACCTCCGTGTGTGCGTGTGTGTGTGTGTGTGTGTGTGAGTCTGCATGCCCTGCTTCCAACCCCCAGTCCCAGAAGCAGAAGTGTGGCAGAACAATACAGCCTTCTGCCAGCTGACAGACATGCAGGGAGGGAGGCAGGGCATTGATGGAGAGCGGTGAAAGGAGGGAGAGAGAAAGATAAAGGCGGATGGGTGGGGGGAGAGCAGAGATGAGTAGAGAAGCGGCAGCAGATGATAAAAAAGCCAGAATCGAGTCCTTCCCAAAAATAAACCTCAGAAGAAGCAGTGTCTTTCCATTCTCCACCCCCCTTGCTAATTCTTGTCTCACTTTGAAATAATAGACAGCTCAGTCATCTGTATGAGACCTTTGTTGGATTTCATTCCCTCCCACTTCATGTCGAATTTTTGGTTTAATAAAAAGTCATCCTCTCAAATATTTTAATACATCTTTATTTTTTCACACTTGTTTAAACTTGGCGTGTACAGCCATCCTACCAGCAAGCTTCAAATCACCTCTGTATCAGCCAGCCAACGCACTCTCGTCACACATTGATGCTTGGTCAGGACCCACAGACGTCACATTGTAAATGCACTGGGTGCCCCTGAAGAGTTATTTTTCAAAGTGCAGAAGAATCCCTTGAAGCTCAATAAAAATCCCTCAACATACAAAACAGACATCATGAGACTGTAGGGTGCTGGTGCAGCCACTCTCATGGGACACATAACTGTGGTATCCAAGTAGAAAAAAGTGCAGATGGGAGAACTTTTCACTGTAATGTGTCCTTATCTCATTTATGTTGTATTTTAACCCAAACAATGATGTTTTCCTGAACCTTATCAAGCACTTTTATTGCCTAAACCTAACCAAAGAGTGACCAAAAAGAAGTCAAAACAGGAAGTAAAACAAAAATAACAGACATAAATCAAACCCCTGTCATGTGATTATGTCATTTGCTATCCCACCTGCCTCCTCATGCAGGCTTTTGTCAGTTGTTGCTTGCTCTCATAGTTCAAAATAGCAGTTAAGGTGTACCCACTGTGTTGGAAAGTGAAGCTAAGGGGGTTTCTCTTCCATTAATTAAGAAAAGATGGAGTTCCTCACCAAGTGACAGTATGCAAAGATCTGGGAGTGAGAAGCTGCTGGCCATTGTGTTATGACAACTCAAACGTATTTTGCGGGTATAAAGCTTATCATGTTTCATGGTAGCATGCTAACATATGCTAACTACCAATGAGGCTGATGTGAAGGCTAGTATTTTTGCAGGCAATTGCAAGGTCATAAACCAAATTATGGAATAAGTTAAAACACTGACTTGATGATGCCAGTAGCTAAAAAAAAACATAACCCCCATTTTATAAAGTTTTTTTAATCATATTTGATCCATTTCTGTAGCATTTTCTATATATCTGTAAATGTATTAAAGTTGAATTCCCTCTCCCCCTTTAAATGTTTTTCGCTATATTTGATTATGACTCATAAATAATTAGAATCAAACTCAATCCAAACTCATGTGTGACTTCCTATATTAAAACCCATATAATATGTGTGAAGAATTTAAATGTGTCTTGCTGTCTCATTTCCCTGTGTGTGTGACATCCAAACTCAAGGACAGAGCAGAGGTCAAGCAAAGCTGCCACGGTCTGGAGTCACACAATCACTAAAAGCACAGGGTCCAAAATGATAAAGGAAAATGGCAAGAGAGATGGAGAAATTATGGCAACAACCCAGACTGAGTGGAGTATTTTCATTCTGGCTTAAAGCCCATCTGATTCCACACAGTTGTTTTGTGCTTCTTCTGCTGCTTTGGAAGATAGACTTTGCACAAATATTACCTTCTGGACAAAAAAATCTCATTATTAGTCAGTTTTACTTCCAACATAGGAAAAGAATCCACCACCATGAACTGCATACTAAAGACAGTGACGAGTAGTTTTAGCTGTGCTAAGCCAATCAGTCAGTCAGACTATCAGCAAGGCAAATACACACCAGCATTAATCAGTCACTCCACAATCCGAGAGCCTCTTAATGTATAAATCAATCAGCCTAACCATAGTGTGCCACTCAGCCAGTCAGTTTACCAGCCAGCCGACCAATCTGAAAAGCCTGCTGACTGTATTGCTACAGCAGACACAACGTGTTCATGCAATCCAGCTTGAAAACATAGAATGGCTTCATGTTTGTCTGGAACATGCATCTAATAGCTTTAATGGCAGCTCCTCGGTGCACTGATCTCAGTGGTGCTCTTAATGCAGGACTTTTGTTTTTCAGCTTCTGGTAAGGTCCATACTGTCAACAGCATTGGCCAGTGGAGGTTATAGACTTTGAATGCATTACTGAAGCAATTTAAAATACAAAGCTAGCGGTAAAAGGATTGATATTTCATGCAATGATGTCTACAATTTAAAAAAAATGTGTCAAAAGCAAAAATGCAAGCAAGAAGAAGGGAGGAACAAAGAAAGAAAAATAATTCATGGTTTGTCTTACTCAGCATGTAAGTTCACTTAAAACCACAAACTTAGATTTCTGTTTGTGTACTAATTAAATTAAACAAAATAATATAATATGTTAATATAATCTGTGAGATAATAATTTGCCCTAAACTGTTTTCAACGTTGTAGAGGAGTAAGCTTCTCAGCTCCAGCTCTGCACTTAAAGCTCTGACTTGAGAATGATATCAATCGTTTCATGTAACTCTTGACCACAAAGTGAATAACATGGATTTTTTTTTCCTTTTTGTAAAATATCAAACTATTGCTTTACTAAAAACAGAGCTATGTAGTGTCATGGTGTTGTTACACGAGTTTAGCATTAAGATTCCAGTTAGGAAAACAAGAACTAGCCTGTATTACGAGGTTAAAAAATGACTACCAGGAAGTTTACTTTTAACAATACTAACAAAAACACTGTATCTTTAATTCTTGTATTGAATTTTACAAAATAAATGTGTTAGGTTAGAATCAGTGGCGTTCCATCGGGGCAAGCAAGGCAGGCAGTGCTCGCCCAGTGAAATCTAAAAATAGTCTTATATCTGCTGGCCTGGCCTGCTTGCAGTTTGCCAATAGTTATAATACTATTGGTAAACACAGATGGGTATATCAGCTTGCTGGTTGAAGGTTCACAACAACTGCTTATGTAATCACTGCCCAAGCTAAAGCTGAAAACCAAATTGATGTTATCAAAGAAATATTTCTAGCACGCAGCTCTAAAATCACACATTGGTATTTTTTACATTTTTTTGGGTTAAAGAAATAAAGTGCACTGTGAATTTAAGAAAGTTTTAAAGGCATTGGAGAACAGAGCCAGGTTAGCTATTTCAAATAGTTTCCAGTCTTTAAAAAGACAGAGGGCAACCCTCAATATTCTGAAATCCACCCCACTGCAGGGGAAAACAGCCTGCCCCATAAAATGCAACTGAGGGCTCAAATGCTAACAAAACAGCTTTTAGCAAGCTAACAACTTAGCCTTGATTTCACTATGTCAGCGACTGCTTTAGCACTCTAGTTAGCAAGCTAATGCACTCACCTAACCTTTTGCAAACATAAAAACGTTATTTCACAGCTTTCTGAATTATCTACTGTATAAAATTTTTTAAAAGTTTGTAGTCTTTTGGTCGTACAGCCCACCACACAGAAGCTTGAAGTCATCTTAGTGTTTTGCTTGGAAATGGAACTGACAAGGAGCAACCTTTAAAGGGTGTCCACATAGGAAGCGACTAGCAGCGACATGGCGACCAGAGACCATTGAAAGTCAATGGCATTCAGCGACTTCAAGCAACGATGGGCGACACTGGCAACACAAAGTGGGCGGGTCCCAAGTTAAACTTTCTCTACTTCGAAGCAAGCGGCTTAAGCAGCTACCAGCGACAGTGAAGGACACCGCTGATTGACATATGAGCAGGTGGTAAATGCATAAGAGGGTTACCTAGGCAACCGGAGCCTAGAACGTCCATTAGCGATCAACCAGTTGGTAACGAGCAAATCGCTTTAAGTGCTAGAAAGTTAATGGAGAGCCATGAATTGTTTTCCCTTTTAGTCTGGGCGGGACCACAGATAGTATAAAAGATGGACATAGCTTCCAGGTCTGAAAGGTTAATCTAACACCGAAGAATCTTAACCGTGCCTTCTATTTAATGGCCACCAGAAGGCGACTAATGCGGTTGCAAAAAGACTTAGTTCTATAGAAATCCGTGGGAAAATAGCACTGGGCTCTGACCTCAATAAACACTTTCTTGATACATTTATGGATTCAGTTGCTGGTTTCAGGTCATACAAAATAAAACATTTTGTAAATTTAGGTCATTGTGAGAGTCATGAAGGAGGGTTTGCTCATTGGCTCAATATCTAACGACTTATGATTGACTAGTTGTTAGCCAATGCACATGCGGTTTCACAGTCAGGTCAACCCCCTGCTCATCACAGTCAGTTTCAAAACACCAAGACGTCACCATGACTACATCCATCTTTTATACTGTCTATGGGCAGGACCTAAATGTCCTCTGTGGTAGGTTATGTTAACATGTCCTGACTCCAACTCCAATTCAGGCAACACTGATATGAATATTCTTTATATTTAGCTGTTCCTTTCTGATACAAACAGAGTGTGTGTAACTTAATCAACATTGAAAAGCCACTTTCGGCATAGAGATAGTATGAGAGATGAAAGAAAAAGAGAGGGATCAAGTATAGTGAGGCAAGGTAAAGAAAAGAAAGCTAACTGAGGCAATGTGAGCCGAGGAGGGAGAAGATATTTTTTGCACTCTGGTGCCAAGAATTGGCCCTGGGCAGACAGGATTATAGATTTACCTTGAGTGAGCCCGTGATATCTGATATCCCCTCCACAAAGTTACGCCACAAACACTGGGAAACTGCTGACGTCAAGCTACACACATTACACTACAGCAACATGTCTCCCTAACCTGTTGCCGTACAGTAAAACCATAAATCTGTGACCAAACAGGCTCAGATTCAGCTTCCGCTGTCAAGGTCAAACCTGAGTTCCTCCATTTCTGGTCACATCCATGCTATTCCGATTCCACTGATTCAAAAATCCTTGAATTTCTTTCAGCGTCTGATGATAGTGCATCATCATGCAGTGGTTGTATTACACACCATTAACTGCTGCATTTGGCCTTCTCCATAGCTGATGATTATTGCTGCTTCTCAGTAGAATGATTCCAACATGGCAAAGAAAATGAACACACTCCCATGCTTTCAAATTTGTATCAAAATTAAATTAATGTACAACTGTGGCTGAAAACATTACAGTACATTGTCATGTCTGAAAAACAAGCACTGAAAGACCATGAAGGAAGAGAGTGTTGTCACCAGGAAAATGAAAGCATTGGTGTTTTTTCGAATACCAGTAACAACTGTTTAAATAATGACTATTGTCCCAGGAGTAAAGGTATCAAGAGAGTGACATTTTGACTCGTAGGGAAAAATGCTGATGAGGGGAGACTATGAAATTTCAACAGTCTCACGGCAGTCACGCCATTTAATCTATTGATATGGATATAAATTTTTCCTTTTTCTATACATGGACAAGAAAATTATCTTTTCATTAGTGTTCATGAGTACAAATTGTGCAATAAAGTCCACCTAAGGAAGTAAGAAGTGGTGACATAAGTCACTCATCATTCACATAAGACACTATTGTGCGAATCCCAGATGGGAGGAATGTTTTTACACGTTCTTGTTATTTTTTATACTTACCAACCAAGGTCTTTGTTGGGACTATTTATTCCATAATTTCCCCTAGCAATTTGGGATCTGCTGGACCTAATCAATATAAAAAATAAGCATCATCCCTGAACAGAAAGTTGGTTTTTTTTTTTGTTTTTTTTAAATAAATATAGATCCATGAGCTTGAAGGCTTATCAGCTAACACACTGCACAGAAAGAGGTTTGTAATTTTACAACTCTTCAGAGAGAGACCAGTGTCCATCCATAACAAAAACTGACCAAATCCTAGTAGCGGCAAATCAGCAGATGCTCATGTTTGAGCTGAAGTTGTTACTCAATTAATTTATTACTTTACTACCAGAACATTTTTTGGAGGAGTACTGACATTTTATAATTATTTAGTTAATTTTATTTAGCAAAAGTGCACAAATATTTGGATTTTACTGTTTTCCTGACTAAACTACATCACTTAAGTTCTGGAAATTTGTGAAGAGAACCTTAGGTTGAGGTGTCTGGTATTTAAGAGAAAAAAACTCATACTGCTGTTTTTTTTTTTTTTTAGGATTTTCTGCACAGAAGCTGGAATAAAGACTGATGCCCTTTTTGTTCAACTCACCAAAAATCACAGAAGACATTGCATAGATAATTTTATCATTGAAGGGATCAATTGTGCTTGAAGTGGAGATCAGAAGTAAAAGTTTCCTACACCCATATGGAAGTTGGTTGGGTTCCACTATCTCTTTTGCTCCCATGTGTTTATGCACATTTTCAGGCATTATAGTGGGTATCACTGCAGCCTCCACAATTATTTTGAGGCAGCGGAAAGCAGCAAAAGTTCCCTGTTTGAGAAATCAGGTACATGAAACAGTACAGTCTGCATCTTATGTCTCAGCTGAATGAAAGGTAGTTTGACGGATGTTTGTAAAAATTTTAAGCACATGTAAGCAGACATTTCCTGTGAAAGTGATTTAGGGAGGAGTGAATTTCTCATCTTTCTGTTACTTATTTTTTAATTCCTACACCATGCCTTGTCATAAAACCTTAATTGCCAATAAATGAAATCATCAAGAGAGCACAGTTTTGGCTCTTTAATTTGAGTTACGACAAACTCACAGCTAGTTGACTTCCTGTAGGACCAGGAAGTGACCTCACTCTCCATTTTGACCTTGATGTTAATGAGGTCAGGGGTATTGACTCTCTGTGACTCTCAGGTGGCTAACCCTGGACTAATGATAGCCTCGGGCTACACAAAAAGCACAAATGTCAGCATGTACACACACGAGCAAACACGAAGCATTTTAAGCACAAACAAAACTCCATTCAGACAAATAAGCACGCACTCGTGCAGCTTGTCAAAGGTATTCGAATACTGAACGCTACGTCCACATCCAATTTCAGCTGACACGCTGACGTTTTTCCAAGTGAAGCTGTCACTGCAGTGAGGAATATTTATTGATTTTAAGTCAGACCTATTGATTACCTTATAGATGTTTGTGTGTCAATGATCAAGTCTTAACTTTGTCCTTGCACAATGACATATGTACAGACACACAGACAGCCAGCCCACACCTAACCGCAGGGTGTGACTGCTGACGCTTTTGGCTGTGGTTTCTCCCCTGAAGTCACACACCTCTCACATCATCAGTGAAACAGGGGAGGTGGGATGTACGGTGTGATGGCATAAAACTGGACATTATGTTTTCTTGGGAAAAAGTTCCTCAAAGAGAGGAAGATTAGCATATAATGAGGTTTTATTACAAGTGACAAACAACTTTAAAGTGCGTCTGTGCCCCTGCGTGTGGTACTTTTTTCATATATTTTCTAACATTTTTTTCATCACAACAATGCCATAAACCCAGTGAGTTTCTCATGTTTCACTTAAAACACATTAAAAGCCAACACAGCTGTCCTCTAATGCAGATTCCTGTTATCTTCTCTGTCCGTGCTCCCTGCTCATCCATCTTTCTGTCTTTTTTTCCCCACTCACCCCCTGCAGTATTCCCCCTGGGACCACCCCTCTTATTATTATAGTGTCTCGTACGTGCATGCATGATTATGTGTATGTGCATGTGTGTGAGGGGAGGCTGCATCATGACAAAAGAGAAGCTCCTAGACTTCACCAGAACACCACGTCTCAAGCATTTCTTTCACTCTCTCTCTCCCTGTGTGTTGGCTCTGTGCTCTCATTCCTCCTTTACTTTCCCTCTTCCTGAGACAAATTTTCTCCATCTAAACTCCTCATCCTTCCCTCATCTTTCTCTACCTTTTTCTTCGGTTCGCGTGATCGCTTCCTCGTCTTCTTCCTCTCCCTCTCCCTCTCCTTCTCTTCCTCCGCAGCGAGGTTCTCGTCCGCCTTCTTTTTCAGCTGTGAGGCAGCATGCGCCATGCTGCTCCAGCCCAATTAATCCACACAGGTGGGAACTGAAAAAAGAGGGATGAATGGAGGGATGGAGCCTGGACCCAAAGTCTCCCCTTTAGCCTTATCTTCTAGGTTCCTAATTATCTTTTTGTTCCTCCTCTTCTCGGCTGTGCTTTTGTCAGAGAGGGAGCCCTCACAGGTGTGTGAGAGGGAGATTGTCTAAGACTTTCCTGTCCTCGTTTTTAAGATTTCACTTTTTCTTTTGTGCCTTATCTCCCTCAGCAGCTATCCACTAAGGTCCAGTTTGGGGGATGGCAGAGACAGGACATATTTCTCTCTTTCACCTTCTCAAAATCCACCGCTGACAAGGCAGCTGCTTCCACTCAGAGCTCACAGTGCAAAATGAGTGCCAATTATAACAAATACAAAAAGAAGAATTTCCTTTAAACATTTAAAGGATCCACACACAGTTGAAATGGTCTTCTTGTTAAAGAACAGTATATAAAAAAGCTCAGTTACATGTAGATTTAGAGAACTCCAGGGTTGGAGGTCCAAAAGGGGGCTCAATCTCCAGCCCTTAGCCCAGCAGAAAGCTCTGTCGCCTGTGTGTAAAGACTGGTCCTGTTGCCTGCTTGACTGGTTCCACAAGTCTGATGCCTGCACCTGAGCACTGAGCCATCCTCTATGTACACACACACGCTTGGTCCGCAACGCCTCGTCGGGACACATGAACAGCAGGGAAATGACAGAGGAAAGGAGGTTGAAATAGGAGGAGGAGGAGGGGGAGGAAGAGGAGGGAGGGGTGCAAAAGGAGGGGGCAGAGAGAGAGGTAGAGAGAGCAGCTGGGACAGCACAAAAAAGGAGGGAGTAGGGATGGATGAATACCTCTGCTTAGTACCAGCTGGCTATGGCTGAGAGATAAAGAGAGAAAGGGAAGATGAGACTTCACGCAGGGTACATACAGTACAAACACACGATGGGAGTCCAGCATATCACAGCGTGCAGATAGTCTGCAGCCACGATGCTCCTGTTATGAAACTTCAGCCTCTTTGCCATCTTGATCCTCATTATACTTCCTTTATGGCCACAACTGAACAAAAACAAGAACAGTCAAATACAGTACCAAAATGATTACTATATTACAGGAATACATTTTGTTTAATGAGAATTTTCAGTTTAAAAACTATCTGAGTCACACAGAGTTACACAGAGGACAATCCAATACAAAGCTACAATAATGAATGTTTAACTTAGCCTATATCTAACCAATCTGCATAAAGTCCAGAATATTTATTTAGTATAAAACTGTATAAACCCACGCACTTACTCTACATGGGTGGGTTGTTATATTAACAGCTGTCCAAGTATATTTTACGACTCATTTTAGCATTGTTTTTTTAATCCGAGGAAACAGCGCCATCCACAATTGAAGAAAGAATGAAGAATTCCCTCGCCTTTATTTTGAAAGTAAATATTATTGTGCCACGGATTTCATCAACTCTCCAGCTCTCATCAAATCTGAAATTGTCGGATTGCTTTTGTCGTATCTGGGTGAGGCCCTGTGCTGAATGATAAATTTAATTTTTGTTGACATTATGATATGAATATGTGCGAAAAACCCTTCACAAAAATGGCCTGGAACACAATGATTTACACACACCAAGCATTCACACCCACATCTAACCTTGTTTAAAATTGTGTTCAAGTGACTTCTTTCTTTTTTAATTAGTGAGCATAGGCTATTCAATGTTTGTAGTTTATGCTGGCAGTGTACCTAATAAAGGAGAAACACATAGGGTCAGTATAACTAATATATACACACTTCAATAGTGTGTTTATTTATTTAATTTATTTAAATGTTTATTTATTGCAAATTTTAACAATGAATATTGAACAATAATTAATTTTGAACAATACTGTTCAATTAGTGGTTTAGAGTGAAATATCTCAACAACTCTTGGGTGGATTACCATAAAATTGATTTCACACAAGCAAAATTTTTTCATGTCATGTGGCTATCTTATTAGGTCAACTTTTGCTTTAATTTAAATGCATAAAATGACTTTATTTCCATTGGCTTCAGCTGTACTTTTTCTTCAGTGTTAAATGGCAAATGTTGGTATCCTAGCATGCACTAAGTCAGGATGGTTAAACTTATGGTATGTATAACAAACTTTGTTTTTATTTATTTATGTTATGGAGGCCTTTCAATTAAAAAAATATCACACAAAAAATGACCTATTTATTTTTCATGTAAAGTTTTTGTGTTATTGTGCTTGCAACAAGTGAGGAAATATTGAATAAATTAATGAATGCAAACTGGATCCTGTGTAATGTGATCCTGTTAAAAATAAGGACTTGGTAAGTGTCAAACATTTTCACTTGAGATGTAGAAATAAATGAGAAAGGTACATACAGGCATGTGTAATGGATTAATTATTGAGATACTAATACATTATTCATTTTAAAATGATATAATCAGATATGGAAGGGCCATACCTTAAGGGAAATTAGCTACTTCCAAGTAAGGATTACCAATCAGCATTAAATGAATGAGAAGCAGATATCCAGTTTGTTCCCTGAGGTGATAAAAATAATGAACAACATGCCACAACATCTCAAAATCTTAGAAGATGATAATTTACATTTACATGTGTACCTCACAGTCAGTGTGTAAAATCAGAGTGATAAAGTCATCAGTGCATTTCTGCATGTTTTCATTTCTTATTTTAGGTTTCCAGTATGTGTCTGATGAATCCTGGTATGAGCTCATTTCTGTAGACTGCAGCCTTTGAATATTAACAACGTGGGTGAAGGGATGGCCCGTGATAAGGACATGTGACAGCAGAGGAGGCTTGTTATTGGTTGTCTGGGACATGAGGAAGCTGTAATTGGCTGTTTTTGAAAGGGAGGTCCTACCTACAAGAATGACAATAACAAAGAGGAGAGAAGAGGATGTTTCATACTAAAAACCAGCATCTTTTCAGGTAGAACATTTGCCTGTAATCTACATTTCCTCTCTTTCTATATTTCTGAACTTCAACTGGGCCCCAAAGTAAGATATACGCCTATTTCTTTTCTGATTTGATTGGCAAGACATGGTGAGATCTACATTATTTTATTAACTGTATGCAGTGTGACTGACGATAACACCATGGGAAAGGTGTTAATATCATAATTAGGTGTTTAGTGTTGTACATTTATGCAGCTATAGCAGCTAAGCTGCTCTACAGCGTGTGGCCCAGATATTTGCCTCTGGCTATGAGCCAATGAGTGAATGGACACTTGGATCCGGCTTGAACAACGTGACTGCATCTAGTGTAAATAACACCATTACTCAGTTGCACATGGTGCCTGAGTGTATAGCTGCTGTAAAGAAAGCTTGCTAATCTCCCAGTAATAACAACTGATTATTAAATGTAATACTCAGTTTTCCCAGCAGACCTTCAGTGCTGGGTATTGAAACAAATTTTTTTCTGTGGTACCAGGTTACCAGTTGTTATATTCTGCATAGTATTGATATTTCATAAGTCACCATACTGTTGAATAGCCAAAACTCTTCAAGCTCGTCATTGTTTGCTGCAAAGACGATTCTGCAGGGTGTATTGAGAGAGGACCCCTAATAACTGCAAACCTTCTTGCTCATGGTTATAACTTTATAACACAAACCGCTACTAATTCACTTGAACAGGTAGCATGTTAAGGAATGACTCTACCTTCCTATGTGCCAAATATTTAATATTTAATATATAGTTAAGCCCAATTATTTGTATCAGAGACAGACACATTCGCCTTACACATAAAAGATCCCCGGTTCGAGACCAGGAGGAGACACAAACCCAGCTCCAGGGGGGTGACAAGCCAGTGTCCTCCTAGTACTGGTTCCAAGTCCAGATAAATGGAAGAGTTATGTCAGGAAGGGCATCTGGCAACAGTAAAATCTGTGCCAAATCAAACATGCAGATCCACCCGCTGTGGCAACCCCTAAGAAAATAAGGGAGCAGCTGAAAGTACCTTTAGAGACTGAGAATCTATTTTATTTATTCTTTCAGTTATGTAGTTTTATATTATTTATGTATTGTTTATTGTAAAATTATGAAAAATGTCATTTGTAGCCCCATTTTAATACCTTCTCCTGGAAAAAGAGCCTCTATAAACCCATATAAAGGCCCAGTCATGCAAAACAAACAATAAAAAAAGGCTACAGTGTGACCATCAGAATCTTAAAATTATATATATATATATATATATATATATATATTTATTTATTTATTTTCTTCAGAATAAGACACTGAATGGACTGTTTTAACAGAAATTTAGGCAGCCTATCTGCTCTAGTCTTAAACACTCAAGGTTACACAAACCTACTGACTGAGGGTACAGTAAACTACAATTCTGCAACAGCTAAAAGGAACTGGACTCAGCAGCTGTGCCATTTTTCTGCTGCAGGGTTATATATCAGGTTTGTGAATGCATCCCCAATGCCTACTCCCAGCAGGTCCATTTACTGGGCGTCTTGTTCAGTCTATAAACATGTTCCCCCTCTAATGTGACACATACTCAAACAATCTTATACTCAGAAAGAAAATACTCCATTCAGTCGAAAAATTCCAGTCAGGCTAATCACAGCCTAAATTCCAGTTACTGCACCATAATAAGTCATCAGTCAGCCAGTGACATCAGGATTTATTGGACTAATCCTTCATTATCTCCATCTGTAAAAGGAGCTTATAAATTAGAAGTACTGGCCCTTAAAGGCCTCCTGTCTGTTCTGAAACTGGGATTAACAGCAGGTGATTTCTCTTTACACGGATCAGATATTTAAAACTATTCTTTAGAAAAGATGAGGATGTTAAAAGGTTTGCTTGCAGTCTCTAGTGATGTCTTTACAGTGAAATTACCCTTCTATCAGATTTTCTTTCAGCCTACTCAGAGAAAAAAACAGCATACTCAGGAAAATGTCAAGACTCCAAATGTGGGTCAGCAGCAAACATGCCAGCCAATTGCATTTTCCCCCCCCTTTTTACTCTTTCATCATCTGCTCCTTTCCTTTCAGGTCCATCTCTGTGATGTTCTTCTTTTATCAATCTTTCTGTCCCTATGCTGCTGATCTAACCACCGCCTGCAGCAAACTACTCAGTGCACATACCCATGAAGCTGCAGTTAATCAAGTCACGGAGGAGTGTACATTACAGGGTAGAAACCAATAAAGCAGATGAGCACAGTATGGACCAGAGGGGTAATCAGAGGATTCGCCAAGATAAACTGTTAACCAGCATCCAAGAAAACAACCAATGTCCAGTGGAATTTGTGTGAATATAGCTTTGTTTATTGTTTATTTTTTTTAATATTGTTTATTTTGCACAACCCCAAATATCATTTATCATATTTACTAGATTAAAAGATAGATTAAAAACACCACTTCTTCCAGCAGTTAAAGGATTATAACTAAAGATTATTTTCATTACTGATAATTCAGAAAACTTTTCCATTTCATCTATAAAATATCAGCAAATACTGACATATTCACAGCTCATGGTGGCACCATCTAGAGGCTGATTTATTTACTACCATTCTGTTTAAAAGACAAAAAAACCCTAAATACTCATAGCTCATTAAGAAAAAAAAAAATGAAATGCTCACATTTTAAGAGTTTAATAAGCATACATAGTTGGATGGTTAATGTTCTGTCATTTGACTCTAGGTAATTTATTACAGTTTCATATAGTAAAACCAGCCTGACAAATCTTAAACACATAACAGAAAATGGCTCACCACTGAGTTTACAGCCTCTAAGACTCACACATGCATACACAAGCCACTGGAGTTCCTGGGATGATCATTTGCAAAGAAGCAAATCATCATCAAACTATCAAACACCCCTGTTTCATCTGCACAAACATACTAGACAACAACTCATATCAAGGCATGGATCCAAACGTGGGTAGTTGGTTGTGTTTGTTTTGGCCTAATGGTTCAGGGATGGGCAGTAAAAGCCAACAATAGCAGGGGAAGAGTGGAAGCTGAGAGGGTGAGGAAAAACAATGAGAGTGCTTATGCATTCATGCATGTTTGTGCACAAAAGAAAAGATTGCTTCCCAATCAAAAACCAGGGGACATCCCTCCTGGGATAAGAGATAAATGAGAGAACAAAATTAATATATTTAAAAATGGATTATAAGCTGTACATTGTCTTTAAAAAGTAAATAAATATGCAACTTCATGTTCCACAAAGAAAACGCTAAGTTATTTCACCTGTGGTGTTTGGCTCCCTCTAGGGGCAAATCAATTACATGCAGCCAGGTCCCTGTACAGCTTTGATTAATGCAGTGGAAGTAAATGTAGAGACACTAGCTCACAGAGATTCAGTTCCCTGTCACCACGACGGGAATATGCAGAGATGACTGTGGTTCAAACATATAAGAGCTGGGCGCTAACAGTGTGTGTGTATGTGCGTTGGAGAGAGATACCTCTACTACAGTATAGTTAATTACTATTAGGTGCAGTTCTTAAAACTGATCACTTGGGGGCAGCCTGACACAGACCAAAAAAGGAGAATCATAGTTGTTCAGGGGTTGGTGGATGACTCCACTTTTTCCACAGGAAATGTTATGCCACTTCAGCAGTGAGACCCATCCTCCCAGGCCAGCTTTGTAAGACCCAGGCTAGTTTAAAAAATGATACATACCTTAGGTTTGAGGGGTGTTACAATCTGCTGCAATGAGACTGAAATATAAAATGCATATGTCCCAACTAATGCTGTCCCTCTGTATTGGCAGACTCTGAAAACAGCATAGGATGTCAAATTTAGTTTGTTTTACAGTTAGTTTTAAATACAATGAAGAGCTGGGACCTGTCAATAAAGTCTTTGCACAGCACTCAACCTAGCATCTTCATCTGGATTTAAACCCAGATTAAGGAAATGGTTATTTCCCTTTTCAGCATCAATATGTCAAACTGTAAATTTGCTAATGGGTCTGAAATTTGTGTTAATTTCTCCTGTTCCTTTAATGCATCAATTTTTTGTTCCTTATACCCCAAATTCCTTCCTGGTTACACACAAAGCAAATTTAGGACAAAAACATGCTTTTTTGACTTGCTTACAAACTAGAAGAGTGTTGAGGCACTGAATATGGATTAAAGGTATTCTCAGAGTTTGGTTCAACCTCCACGGAGCACCAGGTGGGTGAGGATTACAACAGCAACACAAAAGCGTCAGATAATTGTGATGTTCCATTAAAGTACATATACCTCATGGATTTATTTTCAGGAGTTTCAGGGACTTGCTAAATAGTCCCGAGTGGTACCCTTAATCCATTTGGAGCACAAATCTCCACCTTGTTCATTAAATTTAAGTGTCTCTATATTAGATATACCACTCATTTGCCCTGCATTATGTCCTGATAAAATATCCTGATTGAAGAGGAAAGGACATCAAACTAGATGCTGTAAAGCTCTGACTTTGTCAGCCTGGCTGACTCTGTTGAGACAAGTATTCCTTTAACTCTGACTAGTAATGACTTCATGAATTTCTTCACAAATAAAATTATAACCATTAGAGAAAAAATTATTCACAGCCGTCCCACAGACTTATCATTATGTACAGCAACCTTCAAAACTACTGATTCTTATTTAGACTCTTTCTTTCCGATTGATCTTTCTGAGTTAACTTCAGTAATTATTTCCTCTAAACCATCAACATGTCTATTGGACCCCATCCCTACAAGATTGTTCAAAGAAGTCCTACCATTAATTAATGCTTCAATCTTAAATATACTCAATCTATCTTTATTAACAGGCTATGTACCACAGGCCTTTAAGACGGCAGTAATTAAACCATTACTTAAAAAGCCTTCACTTGACCCAGCTGTCTTAGCTAAGTATAGGCCGATCTCTAACCTTCCTTTTATTTCTAAAATTCTTGAAAGAGTAGTTGCAAAACAGCTGACTGATCATCTGCAGAGGAATGGTTTATTTGAAGAGTTTCAGTCAGGCTTCAGAATTCATCACAGCACAG
>VUQI01013898.1:2746-13552 GCA_015106735.1 Paratilapia polleni
GGGGGGGGGGTAGTTGTGCCAGCTTGATCCACTCTCCCTGCACATCAACACCCCATCTCCTGGGTCTTCTTTTGTTAATTAACACAACATGGGGAAAGGACAACCTGTTTAACATATATCAGTGGACCAAGTAGAGTGTGAATGAGCACAGGTAATGCAATGAGGCAGCAATGTAATGAGTTACAAGCATGTGACAACAAAGGACATGAGACACCACTCCACTTTAATGGCTTTGCAGGACGGACAAAATATCGACATTAAATGATGACAGTGACTTTTTGTCTCCATATCTCTTGGTATCTCAAAAGTGAATCACATAATATTTATATTGTGTAGAATATAGAATTATGATGGCATGACTAAGGGTTTTTAAGATTAATAATTGCATTTTTTTTAAACTGCTTTATGCCAGAGGTCTTGACAGCATAACATCTTTTTTTCAAATGTATATTTTCATACAATTCAGTTTTATAACTCACAGACCACTTCATGTTTATTTTTTTTTTGTTTTGTTTGTTTGGTTTTTTTTAAACTAAATCACAGATTTTTACCCTTAATATACCAGTCTTCAGCATCATACAAATTGAGGTTAGAGTTCATTAAAAAGGTCTAAGCTTGTGTTAGATCTTTTTTAGACACTTATTTGGTAAAAGTGTCAGACAGGAGATGACATTTGAATAAATTCTTCCCATTCTTACTTAAATTTCATTTGTCTGATTTTAACGTTAATGGAAAAGTAAAATGCACATGTGACTTTTTTAAAAATAGAATTTCAGGAGATGTTTATGGTAGATAAACAGATAACATATGGGAGAAGGAGAATTGAGATATGGATGGGGTAATGGATGGAGAGAAGGAGACCTGGTCTAACTGTTAGTGAGCAGAAGGGGAGGAGACAGCACAGCTTGGCTACTGGCTCGCAGACAAAACCAGTCAGCATTTCAGCCATTCATACTTGTGACATGTGGATACATTACTCTATGTTGCACACACACTGTATACACACTCCACTGATCATGGCAAGCCAAGAGCCACCTCCATCCATCCATCCATATGTCGGTCAGTGAGCCAGTAGGGCAGAATAAGTGTTTTCTGCCAGGGACAGGCGGTAGCCAAGCTGGTGTGTATGCATGCATGTGTGTGCTTGTGTGTATGTCCTTGCACATGCATGTTAGTGGTAATGGGTTTAGTAGCCGTAGACTGCTGCATGTCAAACCTTGTAACCAGCACATAAGGACATCTGTTTCAAGGACAAACACATACTATCTACTCGTTACAGTACTGCAGAAAGAGTCCCAAATCTACTTGTTGTGCAGGGCATAATCACCAACTTTGAGATGATATTAATATGTGCTTCTGGGAGAATCTGCTTATCCAAAATTGGTTTATAAATTTACAAAGATAGGCTCAGGGCAATGGATTTAACAGTGTTTGGTGAGGTGAGGCATGTGCGCATTAGGTAGCTGTGTTATCTCTCACAACTGAGCTGGTCCCACTGGGAGCAAAACAAACACAAAATAAAATCATTTATTTGTATGATTCCATTCCAGTCAAAGTTTTTGAAGTGAAAAAAGTAATCTCCCTTTACTTTCATCTTTTTCTGTTTATCACTTTTCCCTCCTTGTGGACCACACAAATACACAAATGTATGTGCTCACACAAAACACACTGATACATACACAGTCAGTCAGTGCAGCAGGTTTTTCTGATAATCACTTTATCAGTCATCCTTTGTGAAGCGGAGGTAAATTCCCTACACAGGGGAGTTTGATCAATGCCAGAGACATGTAAATCGATCTGGACATAGTCTCTGCTAGCTGGCTAGTCCTTATCCTTTATCCATCTTCCACCCTTTGAAATTGTACTCATTACCCCTTCCCACCCAAGACCAATTCTGGTATCCCTCCTCCTCTTCGTCTTCTTCTCCTAGCCCTCATTTATTCTCAGTTTCTCTCTTTCTATCTCTCTAATCATGTCTGTGATGTGTTCCTGTGCTGTTGACAGATTCATCAGGCTGGCACTTATACCAGTGGCAGGCCATATCATTTCACCCTAACAGACATGTCCCTGGATAACCTTGGTCCTAATAAAGTCTAATAGCAGAAGTGCTCCAGACCACATAGGACACTGGATAAAATCATGAAAACCTCTTCAAATCTACTGCATGGTCTTATGGACGGGATGGAATGAGACACGCTTAAAGAGAGGGGAGATCTTGTGTGTTTGTTTATGTGAATGACTATGCATGTTCTTCTACAAAAGCCACCTGCAGGATGAGTGATTTATCAGTGACAAGCAGGCAGTGGACCGCTTTGGCAGCCAAGTTTTCTTTTTTTTTGTCAGTTCATCCATTCTCGTCACTCACTCCCTAATTTCACAGGACAGGATTGGTACGGTGACCTTGGATTGTGAAGAAATGTGAAATGCGGATTAATGAACTGGTTTTCACAGATTAGAAGGACAGAGCTCAGAACAGAATGTAATGATTAGATCTGAAGGTCACCTATGTCAGTTAAAATAGAGTAAACCTAATAACCTGCTGTTGTCTGTATTTGCATGTGAGGCTGATGAAACTGTTCCTAAAGTGCTACACATGAAAATAAAAGTGGATTCTCTAACTATTCTGACAAATGTCTATTAAATGCCATCTGCTGCCTTATTTTAATTAAAATAATTGCATTTAAATAACACTAAGAAACAAAAGATGTACACACAAATGTAATATGCAATGGTGTTACAATGTTTAAGGAATAAAAACAGTAAACTAGTGGATATTAAAGTACTGATTTGTAAAGTGATGTGAAAACTACTTAAAGAAAGTAAGTAGTGAATGAGTAACAAGGATAATTTAGTGTGGTAATTCAGGCAGACAGTGGTGATGAACTGACAGCAATTTACTTACCAACTAATTAACTTCACATATGAATACCTGACTTATTCACTGACACAGACAGAGGAGTCAATACTGTATAGAGAAGAAGTCAATAGGTAAGACTGGTCAGCTGAAACAACTCAAATTAGCTCAAAACTTTGCAAATAGGTTCAGAATGACTCTTATATTGTAATTAGGGAGTTCTTTTAGCATTCACACTTGTTAATTAGGTGATACAGACATACATAGACATATATATAAAGGGACACAACAGGCACAGGTGCTCTGTTAGTACTGTGTATTAATACTATTTCAACATAAACATGACATTCACATCATTATAGAGTGTCTGGATTAATTTATAGTACATGCATGTGATTTTGCATTGTAGTGATACAGTATGTAAGTGAGAAAAGGATGGAGTGTAGAATGTCCTTGATAGTGTGTATTAGCACAATGGGGTCATTAGCAAACAATCCCCGCAGAAATGGAGATGAAGGAGTGATGAAGGTAAAAGTGTCTTCCTTTAGATGTTCAACACACTGACCAGAAAAGTCCACTTCAGAACGAGTTTCAAACTCATTGACATATTTGGAGCAAATTTCCCTGCTTATTTGCAACATCTTAAAATTGGTAAATTTATGCAAATTAGCCTGAAAGATACTTTATCAATAGATGTCCTCACTTCAGTGGTCAAAAAACAAAACTGGTCCTTGTCAAGATGGATGTGAAAGAGCACACAAACACACACACACACACACACACACACACAATGAATTATAGACATAAGACTAAATGGGAATCATCCAAATGTTTGCTCTTTCCTAAATTTCCACCACATTATTGTGCATTTATCCACAATATCCACAATAATGAAGACAACTGCAACTGTCCAATCATAGGCCAACATGGAATAAAATCACTCACAATTGCATATTTAAACAGGGACCACGTTAAGAACTACATCCAGGGCATTGGAAGTAAAATATGAAAGTAAAAATTGACGTTAGAGTATTTTCCTCTCAAGGGAACATGATGTACCTACTTAAACGGGGATAAAGGATTTTCCCAACATTCAGTGGTTGAGAAGAAACACAAATTCACACACAAAAATACACAGGTAGAATAGCATAAATAAATAGGCATAAAAAGCAGTCTGAACTGTGCTGATCTCTTCATGAAATCATCTCTCCACTTAAGGGGGAAAGAATGTGTCCTTTGCTCACAAAGGAGAAGAAAAAAAGAAAAAGATAAAAAACTAAAGCAACAACAAATAAAAAAGCAAATAAAGCTTTCTCATCTATCTGACAACACAGCAGCTGTTGCCTTTGAAGAGGAGAAACAAATGCCATCGATTTAGACGTCTGTCTGTCTGTCTCCTGTCGAGCTCAATGGGAGATCCTGCTATATCTTCTGTTCTGCTATCCTGCATTTCATTATTTTGTCTGCACTCCATCTCTGTTTTATCGGGATAAGGCATATGAAAGGTAAAATCAGTCAAACAACACTGCATGTGTTTGATGAGCTTTGTCACCACAGTGAGCAGCAGCAAAGCAGCAGTCAAGAGCAGCACAGTTTTACATGTCGGATGGTTAATATTCAGTCAGAAGTGTGTAAAACTCAGTGTTTGGTGTCTTCAGTCAATGGTACTGACCATAGGACATACAGTCACACAAGTAAGGCTAAAGGTTTCTTCACAAACTCCAAACACCTACTTTGTGCTCTGCAGGTAAAATCTATTTTCTATTTCCATTTCGCCAGAGCCTCTTTTGCACTCAATATAGACAGTGAAAAAAACTTATTTGGGTGATTAGAAACCAAATTAGGATGCTGAGTGTCACTCATATTGACAGCGGACAAAGAACTTTGTAAGGCTGATTATGGGAAAAGATATTCTCTTTCCTACAGCTGTATGGGTTCCTACAGCTTGCTGTAAGGAAACAGAGAAAAAAACTGAAACACTTTTTTCATATTTTTGGTCAAAACTATAGAGCCAAGCTATAGAGCCAACAGCTCAACCAGGTTGGGCTCATTTGTGAAGCTATATTGAGATCTGGTGACTGTACTGGCTGCTTCATTAATGACAGAATACCAGCTGACTGCTTCTTCTCTTCTTGTACAGTTTAGAGCTCTGCTTTGGATCAATGTCCTGCTGTACAAGAAAATGTAGAGTATGAAATGGTGTAACAAAATGGAGCGATAGCCTTCCTTTTTCAAGATATCTTTTATCCTGTACAAATATCCCACTTCACCAACACCATGGCTTCCTCAAACCATCACATTTCTTCCACGTGCTTGACAGATGATGTCGTGCACTCCTCTAAAATCTTTTATTTGCTTTACAACTAAAACATGTTATGTTTGATACAAAGACCTCAAACTTCTGTCCGTGAGTTATTTTTTTCCAGTCTTTCTCTGTCCAATGTCTGTGTTCTTTTTTTCCCCATCTTAACTTTGGCCAGTCTCAGATGCAGCTTTTCTTTGAAACTCTGCCTAGTTGCTTCTTCAAAACTGCCAGCTGAGGACCTGTGAGGCATCTGTTTCTCAAACACAGTAGTACAACAGGATCTCCCACTTCTCTTTCTATTCTGGATAGAGCCACTTTGTGCTGTTCTGTGAAAGGAAAAGTACACCCTGCTCTATGAAATCTTCAGTGTTGAAGAAATTGGAAATTCCCCCCATGGAATAGCCTATATTTCTTAAAACAAGAGCTACAGTTACAAGTTTCAGAAGAATTTTTTTTCCAAACTCAACCCCACAGAGAGTGATGTTCTACATACTTAACTACCCAAGTGTATTGTTTTTTAACAAGCAAAATAGTTTTCATCTGTGCTGACATAATTGGAAATGTTTTTTATTTTAAGGCTCAATTAGCCTTTTTATTATTAGAAACTTACATTAGGTTACACAACTTAAGTTAAAATCATTAATGATTTATCATGAATGATTCCATTAATGACATGACATTTACAACAACTGCAGTAGTATATATATGTCATGTAAGCACCCAAAGCAAGCATACTCTACATCAACAGTCAGAATTGAGTGAAAGAAGCAGAAAAAAGTACAGCTGAGAAACAAAGTTGGTAATTCTACAGTCTTTCTGTGCAGTCAACCTGTTAAGATCAAACCATGTTAAGCCCCCCTAGCCTCTGGCTCAGCACCATACAAAGCTGATGGATCAACGCGCCAAGGCACAATATATGAAACCCATTTATTTTAAAGGTTGTCTGTGCACACTCAGAGGCACGGATGTGCCCGCAAACACATAAACACACAACATTAAGTTAAAGAGGATGTGTGTATGTTGGAGGCATTTCTATATCCAACCCACTCGCAGCAATACAGAGATGGGAGAGAAGGGACAATCTATAATCATTAGGAGGAAAAAGAAGAGATGGCGGAGAAAGAAAGCTACAGCGCTGTCACAGAGGTGTCGGGATAACAAGATTAGAACTTGTGTGATTCATCTGTGGCCATGGCATTCTGCTCCTCACCCGCCCACCACAATCTCTGTTGGTTGGTGTACTCAACCTTTATTCCTTGCCTTTCTGTGACTATTTTGTCTTAAATTATTATTTTAGATGCTATGCATTTAAAACTCAGATACCATTGTGTCATATAGTCAAGTAATCTGCATTATAGACTAAGACATGTAGACTTCACAGATTACACAAATTATACTACATTCTCTGCAGAAATATGCTCATTTGTGAAAATTCACACATTCAAACAGTCCTGATCTTGTTAGTTAACTCTAATTATTCCTGTCTTTGTTTTTACCCCAGATGTGGCATCGTCTTGTTGTTCTTGGCTTACAGTCCTTAGTTTATTGCTTCAATTGTTTGCTTAAGGGGGCAATTATATGGCAGACTGCTGCATCTCCAAACTCCTTTTCACTTTCTCACGCAGACATTTCTCATTTAAATTGATCTGACTTACATCACTGACAGAGTCAGAAAACCACAGATAACCTTACTGCATTTAAAAACTATAAAAATCAGCATGGCTATGTAGAGATGTCTACCTCATAAGACATCCATCTAAAGTGTTCCAAATTCATGTTCACCACCCTTTCTAACCCTCCCCACACACACTGTTCCCTTCCCTCCCTATCTTCCTTCATCCTGCACTTCATCCCTCCTCTCCCTCTCTTCCTTTCGCTCTCTGGGCTTGGGGACAGTAGAGTGACTTTGAAGTTGTGCTGCTTCAGGAGAAGAGAGAGAGAGTCACTCTGGCTAATTAGTTGTCCTTATCCCAACAGCAGCCACCACCAGCTCACTGGCTCAGAGGAAGAAAACAGAGCAGGCATCAACAGCAACTACCAACTGCTGCATGTTAAAGATATCCTGCTCCCTCTGCTAGTGGCTGGTAACAACAATACTCACCCAAAGACTAAACTGCAGATTTAAAGAAGTTACTTTTTTCATATAGAGTATAATGATAGGCAGTATGACATGAAATATAGTATAGCAAATCCTCTGCTTTCACTGAAAACCTGTCGGACCATAGATGACTGTAATGTTACGATTCTATTCAAGTCCTTTCCATTTTCTCCCTCATGTCAGTGTCAACTAAAGTCAGTTTTATAGAATTTACTTTTACATTGTCAATTTTATTTATTTTTTTTATCTAAAGGCTGTTTTAGTTCCATTTTCTATAAATTATAGCCAGCTGTACTTATCAGGGATTCTCAATATTTTATTTCTTCTGACCCTGGTTGATGACTGGCAATCAGAACTGTCGGTTTGAGAATAACATTAACTTTATTTTTGATATTTCTGGTCCAACATTATATTGTGCCATGTCATGTGTCAATGAGAAGAGATTTCTGATGAGCTGCGAACAGTGGATGGATCAACTGAAGGGCCAGATGCATATCTCAGGTCCCGTGTCAGGACTTTGTTGGAATTTGTTCTTTTTTCTTAAGGACATGACTTTCAGATACTGATCATCTGCTGTAGATAGTTTTTTTTAGGACTGCCACTTCTTCTGTCCTCCACCTATCCAGTTTCCTCAAATTCTTTTAAGGACACACTGCACACCAGTTCTTTGGGAATCACCTTGTTGGTGCAAAAATACTATTTTATGTCTGTCAGACTGTGCTGTCTTTGGCATTTTTCACAGATTCAGCTATGGAAATGGTAACAATTTTCTGTGACAGGCTGCTAGTAACAAAGTGCCTAAAGACACAATTTAAAATTGGTTCTTTGCTAAGTTGTCTGTTATGTGTAGACACAACACTGGTTCATCCCTTGAGTTAGGTGCATTTTTTAATGCTTGAAAGATTCATAGGTCATTTTAAGAATGGTCAGGTACAAGGACTGGACTGAAAAGGAGTAAAAAAGCAGCCAATGTCCAAAGAAAAACTTAAGACTTTCAGAAAGAGAACTATTGCTCAAGACTTTAAAAAATTACAAGAAAGTACACACACATGTTTTATACAGACACACACACACACACACACATTGGAGAAGAAAGGTGATTCAAGTAACTCTGAATGTGGCATGGTTGTTTGTGGGCTAGTCCGAGTATTTCAGCTGATCTATTGGGGTTTTCCCACACAACCATCTCTAGGGTTTATAGATAATGATCCTTGTTGATGTCAGAGGTCAGAGGAAAATGGCTAGACTGCTTCAAGCTTATAGGAAGGCAACAGTAAGTCAAATAACCACGCGTTATAACCTTGGTTGCAACGGGTGGTTATTTAAGTTACTGTTGTAGGTTGTAAGGTTGTAACAAAGCTGCAGAAGAAGAACCTCTTGAAGCAGATGGGCTACAGCAGCAAAAATCACACTGGGTGCCACTCCTGTCAGCTAAGACCAGGAAACTGAGGCTAAAATTTGCACAGGCACCTTGCTGAATCTATGCCATGAAGAATTAAGGCAGTTCTGAAGGCAAAAGGGGGTCCAACCCGGTTCTAGTAACGTTTACCTAATAAAGTGTCTGGTGAGGGTACATCTCTATATATTAGAAAACAGAAAGGGATATGGTTGGAACAGACATTTGATTCGTCCACTTGGAAGTGAACATAAAGAGCCATGCCATATGTGGGAATGTCATATTAATAGATCAAGAAGAAAACAGGAACTTCTGACAGGAAATGCATAGGGATGTGGTGTCCCGACAAAGACATCTGTGTCATATTTTCTCAGCAGGGTTTCTCACAGCATGTCCATCTCTCTCTCCTGAGTGTAGTTCCCTTTCACCCTACCTCCCTTTTGCTATCTCTCAACCTCACAGCCCAATGGCACAGAGACATGGCAGGGATAGAGGGGGACAGAGAGAAGTGGCTGAGATTCAGAAACATTAACTACTCCCTTGAGATACACACATGTGCTCAGATACGTGCACAAAATGTTGGTTCTCGCTTAGTAACGGTTTGCCTTACTCCATTATGTTTGGCCTCAGTGTGAAAGACTGCTGACATACTGTCATATGTGCACGTACTGTGTATTCTCTGTCTGTCTGTTTCTCTCTCATCATTCCAAACATGACAGGCAGCCACTTCCCGCTGACAGAGACTCTTATTATTATTCAAGTAACTCCATTGTTAGCTCTTCTGCTTAGAAGTGAAAAAAAAAAAAACACTGGGCTGCACTTGCTCTTTGAAGTAGTCAAGGCTCATTCCCTGGTTACAAACTGACATAAAGTTCATAGACGCATGCATTATCCAATGCAATTCAATGTCTTTCTGGTCCGTAGTGTCACTGTCTGTAGGGCTATGGAATAAAGAGTTCAACTTTAGTTATATAAAGTTCAACACACAGAGAGTCTAGAGAAGACCTCTCTGCCAGATACTCTGAGACAATTAATTCAACCCGTCTCCTCATCTCCACAGACCCCTGACTCCCAAGGCCAGTCATAAGAAGGACAGACGGAGAGGGATGACATGGGTCATGGAGGATGTGCACATGCTCATACTAAAAAAACGTGTATATGTCTCTGTGACACATGTACACACAATCTTATGCACATTTGTGTGTGTGTGTGTGTGTGTGTGTGTGTGTGTGTGTGTGTGTGTGTGTGGCCTGTATTCGTCTATAAGTGAGTGTATGCATGCATACACTGTATATGTGTCATCAGTAGTGTTGCACATATTCACACACACACACACACCTGTCTGGGAGAGTCAGATTCTCCCCTAATGGCACCACGGGGACCCAAGACATTAGCATATTAAAAGGTGACATTTCACAGCCTGAGCCATGCAGGAAGGTGCAGCCCTATCACTCTGACAGTCTGACAGCCAAATATGCAGTCCGGAGAGCAGACACATGAGAGTATGGATTGCAACAGAATGGGAATATGTGAGAACCTCTACTGGATTTGAGTTAGAAAACACCTGTTCAGTCATAGTAGGAACCCCAGAACATGAGAATGAATTTGTAATGTAATTTGTGAGATCAATGTTACGCTGTTGCAAAACTAGTGACCTCACTTATAGTTTGTTAATGGGTCATGCCTCATAATTAATAATGTATATACTGCAGGTGAAAAGTACATTAATACACATGCTTTGAATTGTATTTGAGGTCAAATCAATATACACACTGTGCATAAATGCAAAGAAATGATTAAATAACAATAATTCTGCATGTTTGCATCATATTATTATTATTATACCATGTGAACTGCTAAGTTTTACTTGAGTTGCATGAGTATGATCAACCAACACACATAATCACACACACCATTTCCATACAAGTGTTGCTCATCACAATCTGTGCCCAGATTAGCAGAAATAGGTACAGGCAGACAACCACAAACACAGAGATTGTAGCATGTGATCCAAAAATAAGTGTGCCTGATTTGCAACTTAGGAGGAGAAACCCAGCATCTCTATTCATTTTCAATTGTTTTTATACATGTAAAATAGTGCTGATTGATTAGAATTTTGGCAGATGGATATTGCCCCCAGCTCCGATGTAATT